>JABUQX010137979.1:10000-20000 GCA_015478945.1 Trachelipus rathkii | reverse complement strand
TTCCCCCACAAGTGGGCGTCTTAGGGAAAATGGGAACTCCCCCCAATATATTGCAAAGAAAAATAATAATTAAAAGAAACATTTAAAAATAAAAATACTTATTTGAGAAACGTAAAAGGCCAAATTGAATATAAAATCAAACACAAAATTTTTTTTTTTATTTTCACAATAACATTACATAACTCTTATCATTAAAAATAGCAATTTAATACAAAAAGAAAATACATTGGCGAGAAATGGCTTCTGATGGGACGTTTTCGTCCTTTGAGCCAATCACGCCTTCTACGTTCTTTCATACTTGAGTTCTAGACATTTAATAGAGAAATCATAAATTAAATTTCAGTTTATATAATATGAAATATCCTTAATCCTTATAACGATAGATAGTCTATATTCAAAAATAATAATATAATGATAATAATAATAATTAATAATAATAATAATAATAATAATAATAATAATAATAATAATAATAATAATAATAATAATAATAATAATAATAATAATAATAATAATAATAATAATAACATTTTTAAAAATAATTGAAATCAGCATTGTATTATTGATGATAAATAATAATAATAAATAATAATAATAATTAATAATAATAATAATTAATAATAATAATAATTAATAATAATAAATAATAATAATAATAATAATAATCTAATATAATATAATAATAAATAATAATAATAATAATAAAAATAATAAATAATAATAATAAAATATCTTTGTTACAACATACGCATATTTAGAGGTATTATGGATGATAAACATTAACTAAATTATCACAAATAAAATAATAATAAATAATAATAATAATAATAATAATAATAATAAGTAATATAATAATAAAATAATAATAATAATAATAATAATAATAAAATAATAATAATAAATAATAATATATAATAATAAAAGCAATAATAATAATAATAATTAATAATAATATAATTAATAATAATAATAATAATAATTATAATAATAATAATAATAATAATAATAATTAATAATATAATAATAATATAATAATATAAATAAAATAAAATTACTGGTGGCCGCGTATCCCGCGTGACAAAGTTTTGTTGGACTTCGTATTTAGACTTGTTTTATTGTAGTTTTAGTGTTTTTAATCTTTTGCGCTGAATCCAAAAATTCTATTATTGGCGTGTACTATTTAAGGTCCAGTTTTGCCGCCATTCACTTGAAAACTTAAAAAAATGTAAAAAAAAATTTTTTAATTCTAAATGAAAAATCGCTATACTTTTTATAATTGTCCTATCAATTTAAATTTTACAGAGGCATATAACTCATCTATTCTCGGGCAAGAATATATTATTTGAGTGTATTTATAACTGTCGCATTATGTCTCGGCTCCTCTCCTCAAACCGTTTTGTCGTGTACGAAAATTATAACTTATTTTTGGCTAAATAGTTCCATGTTTACATATGAATGAGTGTCTGAAAAACGGTTAGCGCGGAGGTAAACTGGACAGAGTTCTCTATATAACCAATACGATACCTCGGTTTTACCCTTCCTATGTCTAAAAAACATGTAAGAACAGGTTACTCTTCCGTCAGTTGTCATGGGAACAAATTCTTTGTTGACTGTTAGATAATACAATTAATAACACAAGAATAAATATATAATAATAGTGAAATTAATAAATCCTACCATAATAGTACCGCGTGCGCAATAGCATAATAAAGTAAAAGACATTATATCGAGACTTAGAGCTCTCGAAATAATAAATAAACCTATTCAATAGAGAAATAATTCAAAATTAGCGCATATAGACCCAATACATAAAATGAGAGTAACAAGTACCCGTAATAAGTAATAATAATAATAATAATAATAATAATAATAATAATAATAATAATAATAATAATAATAATAATAATAATAATAATAATAATAATAATAATTATAAAATTTAAAATGAACTAATAATACCACTATTAATAAATAATAATAATAATAAGTTCCAATAATAATAATAATAATAATAATAATAATAATAATATTTGTGGATAAAAAATAGTAATAAAAATAATTTTCATTATAATAATAATAATAATAATAATAATAATAATAATAATAATAATAATAATAATAATAATAATAATAATAATAATAATAATAATAAAATAATAATAATATAATAATAATAATAATAATAATAATAATATATTGACAATTATTTTTTTTATGATTTTTCGACTCAGTAATATAATCTTGATATCTCTGGATATTTATAATAATAATCGCGGTCTTAGGAGTCGTAATCATCTGAGGAGGAGTCTCCTAAATCTATGTTTTGAATCATTCCAACTGAATCTTCTCTAAATCTTTTATTATTATCATTGTTAAGCATTTCTAGATACCTTTCTACGTCGTTTTCCCTTCCTATCAAGCGTCCAGAAGCAGCCGCAGAAGCAGCCGCAGAAGCAGCAGAAACAGAACCACCTGAAGTAGAAGCAGAAGCAGAAGTGACATGGTTTCCATTGATATCTACAATTTCTAATTTAAAGATGTGAAAATTTTTATCGTGGCTCAAGTCGGAAACTTCACAATTTTCTCTACTTATTGTGGTACCAGTGGTACCAGTGATACCAGGGGTACCAGTGGTACCAGTGGTATCAGTGTTAGAAGAGTTCAAAATGGAATCTCCATTATTTTCATGGGTAACAGGGTTCAGTCCTGAATTTTCATAATTTTCAATTCTGTATTCATCCAACTCCAAACGGATAGAAATAAGTGGGGTTTAATATTCTTGAAACAATAGATAAACGGTTTTAATATATATATATAAATATAAATATATAATTATATATTATATATATCTATGTAGTATATATAATATAGCATAATATATAGTTATATATTATATAATATAATATTAAATATATATATATAAATATAATATATTATATATATAGATATATATATATATAATATATATACATATATTATATATTGAAGTATAATATATATATATATATATATGTATTATAATATAATATAATATATATATATATAATATATTATATATCATATATATATATATAATATATAAAAATGTATTATATTATATATAATTAAATGTATATATATATTATATATATATATATACTATATATATATATATATATATATATATATATATTATATAATGTAAATATAAAATTCACTCCCTAACTTTCTTACTACCCTCTCTCTGTAGAGTCTCTCTGCTCTTCCTCCTCTCTCTCTCTCTCTCTCTCTCTCTCTCTCTCTCTCTCTCTCTCTCTTCTCCTCTCTCTCTCTCTCTCTATATATATATAAGTATTATATATATATATATATATATATATTTATATGTATTATATGTTCTATACAGCTATATAAATATATAAATATATATATAAATATATAATACACTTAATTAAAGGACTCACCTTATTTATACATAAAAAGAATGGTAACTTTCTTGTCTGTGTGCAACATCAAAACTGTTAACTAAGAGATTGTCAAGACAACCAATATAAACAATTTCAAAGGCTAAATCCCCACTTGGATAAATACAACGCTCCACTGTTCATTTTGAGGCACGAACAGTCACTTTTTTAACGATTGAAAAATAGATATTTAAGCGCGATGATCTTACACCTTCTGTTTCGAATTTTTACATATCTTTTATATCTTATTATGAAATATTTTCTTTCAGGGGAAGATCCAATATTCGGATCACGCTAAGCACAATTTTCGCCCCCCTTAAAAATGGATATAAAATTCGGAATTTTAACCCGAATTTTTTTCGAAAAACTCCAAACTGTAGCTCTTTTGCCCTCCTCTAAAACGTCGTTTAGAGTGTTTTTCTGTGTCGTTAACGTCATTCTGCAGAGAATTTTCAATCTTCAAACCCATGTTTGGCATTTGTTGTATCACTTCCAGAATTTGTTTTTCGCGAAATGACTTTCAAACTATGAAATTATGCATATATGGGTTCCATTACCTACAAAATGCACGAGAGTACTTTTTGGAATTATTTGTTTGTCACTCAGCGTGTCAATTTCAAAACACACTTTTATTGATTTTGAAATGAAAAAAATTGAGAAAATTTTTTTTCGTCGTGCGAAGTGGGATGAATTTTCAGGGCATATTTAGTCGGGAGAGATGCACATTTTTACTTAGATTATTTCTTGTAGATGCATCAGTTTTGCTTTTTTAATCAAATTTTTCAACAAAAAAAAAAATTTAAAATTTTATTAAAATTTCTTTTGAGTTACAAATAAGTAATCAAGTATAAAAAAGATGTATCTTGCCCTGCTTTACAAGTTCTGAAAATTTGATGTTGATCGACTGTGAATAAAAAAAATATAAAATTAAATTTTTTCACTTTTTCCAAAATTCAAATGTTAAGAAAAAATTGAAATATTGAATATTGTTTTTCTACTTATCCGATCAACATCAAATTTTTCAGGGCTTATAAAATCGGCTAGATGCATATGTTTTACTTAGATAATTTTTTGGATACTCAAAAAAAGAATTTTTTTAAAAAATTTTCAAAAATATTTTTTTTTAAATTTGTTCCAAGAACCAAAATCTAAACTAATGCATCTAATACCAAAGAAAATTATCAAGTAAAACATGGCACTCTCGAACTACATATGCCCTGAAAATTTCATCCACTTCTCATGGAGCAGTGAAAAAAATATCGGAATTTTTCATTTTTTTAAAATTAAAAAAAGAGTTTGTTTTGAAATTGGACAACGCTTGAGCACAAAACTCAAAAAATTCGAAAAAAAAAAAAAAAAAAAAAAGTACTTCGGCATTTGTCGGTAATGGACCCATCTATGCCTATTTTTAAGTTTGAAGTCATTTCAGAAAAAATTCTGGAGTTGTTACGACATGTGTGAGTGGTATTGTGGTCAAAGCATGGTTTGAAAAATTGAAAATTGAAAATTCTACAGACACAAAAAAAACACTCTAAAACGACGTTTTTGACGGGCAAAAAACGGCTACAGTTTGGTGTTTAAGGGTCAAAATCGCTAAAATTCCGCGAATTTTATGTCCATTTTAGGAGGGGCGAAAAATTGGTAGAGTGAACCGATATTGGATCTTCCCTTCATTGACCAATTTTCGCATAGAAAAAATAAGTGAATATTATCCGTAATGCTTTATGAAATTTGTAAAACACGATGCGTTCGGTAAATGTTAATTCTGAGATATATATTGTGGAGGTTTATATATATATATAGGTTAGTTATAGTATAGTATTAATATATATATATATATATAGTATAATATATATATATAGTATATATATAGTATATATATATATAATATAATATAATATGATATAATATATTATATGGTATGTGTTATATATATTATATAAGTGAATTACGTTCACATCACATTATAGTAAGAGATCCAAATGAATTGAAAGAGAAAGAAGAGTAATGGGTGTTTCTCCGGAGATTTCGAACCACCACTCCATCTAAATATTCATCAGCATAACCACTAAATCATCCCGGTGGCCCAAAAACGTTATGACGATGGACATTTCGATTCTCGCTCGCAGGAATGGTGGTTCGAATCCCGGAGAGGACACGTTTTTTTGTATTCCAATTACTGAAAATCTTTAAATCTTTACATTTATTTTATTGCGAATTTATTTATCACTTAATTTATTTAAAGAAATTATAAGATCGTGGACGAACATGTCTCTCTCTCTCTCTCTCTCTCTCTCTCTCTCTCTCTCCTCTCCTCTCTTCTCATCTCTCTTCTCTCTCTCCTCTCTCTCTCTCTCTCTCTCTCTCAATGAAATCTAGATTCGTAAAAGCTCCACCTGAAAGTGACATTTTTGGATATCAGTAACGATGTAGTGGTTATGACAATGAACAAACATTTCAATTCTCGCACGATAGATAGATAGATAGGATGAGATTGTGAATATAAATATGAAGGGGATCTAAAATGAGTAGATAAGCATATAGAGAGTCAAGAAGAGCTTTGTCTCATAGTGTCTGTGTGTCATCTATGTGTGTCTTTTGTAACATCACTTTAATAGTACAACATGAAATGCATGAAAGAGAGTTGGGAGTGTCAGTGAGAGAATGGGAGAAGGAGAGTTGACAAGGAGAGTAGCCTATAACTATCCTTTCAAATATATCTTTATGAATGGAAATACTTCAGGTATAAGCTGCAAATTCTATACAAGGATATATGACGCCCTTATTCAGAGAAAGAAAATGGCGTGGACTGAAGAAGTTATGATGGCCCTATGAACGTCTAACCTATTAGAAGATTATTAAAAAAAAAAAAATAAATAAATAAATAATAATAATAATAATAATAATAATAATAATAATAATAATAATAATAATAATAATAATAATAATAATAATAATAATAATAATAATAATAATTAAAATAATTGAACTCACACACACCATTGTTTCAATAATAATAATAATAATAATAATAATAATAATAATAATAATAATAATAATAATAATAATAATAATAATAATAATAATAATAATAATAATAATAATAATAATAATAATAATAATGGGATCATCCTGAAAAGATAGCGAGAAAAATAAATTCCAAATATATAAAAGCAGTTTGAGTTGTGCTTTCAAGTGAGATGTTGAAGTTTTTATGTAAGATGATGGATTATAATAGAGGGATGTTGTACTTAAGCTTTTAAGGCATTGAACGCAATCCGACTTTCTCTTACCCAATTATAATACAAAAGAGATAAGGATTGATTTGTATCTCCAAGTACACGCTCCAGGCATCAAATAACTGCAATTGCGAGGGACTCTCTTTATGAATGAAAGTGTAATAAAGGTCATCATCATAAGATCAAGTGGCAGGTAGGAGGTCATTAATTAAAGGTAGAAAAAGAGTAGTGTATAGGGCAGAACCCTATGGAACACCATTTTTGATAGATTTAAAGAATAAACTGTGGCAGTCTATAATACCAAATATATATATATATATATATATATATATATATATATATATATATATATATATATATATATATATATATATATATATATATATATATATATATATATATATATATATATATATATATATATATATATATATATATATATTATTATTTTCCTCCTATCTCCAGATTGGGAAAGAAGCATATAAATATATCTGTAAGTGTCATACTTTTCGAGATAATTCTGTAATTATGCTATATATATATATATATATATATATATATATATATATATATATATATATATATATATATTTATGTATATATATATGTGTATATATGTTATATATATATATATATATATATATATATATATTTTTATATATATATAGAAGAAGAAGAAGAGCAGCAGTTATATATATATATATAGTATATATATATATATATATATATATATATATATAATATATATATATATATATATATGTATATATATATATATATATATATATATATATATATATATGTTATATATATATATATATATATATATATATATATATATAGTATTACCTTCCTCCTAACTCCAGATTGGGGGTGAGGTGCGGTGCATGCACCGGAACAGAAAGTAGTAGAAGAAAATGATGCAAGTCGAAAAGAAAACCCCCCTTTTACCGTCCCCTTTATAG
This sequence comes from Trachelipus rathkii, assembly GCA_015478945.1. NCBI lineage: Eukaryota > Metazoa > Arthropoda > Malacostraca > Isopoda > Trachelipodidae > Trachelipus > Trachelipus rathkii. Next base: position 12,353 of record JABUQX010137979.1, on the reverse strand, counting down.
CCCCAGTAAGAAATCGTCACAATCAGAAAAATCCACCCTGAGGCTTCACGAGACTGCAACGGACCCTCACTGTGGTTTCTCGTTAATGAATGTGGGGTTCATCCCCTAGGCAAAGCCCACAACCATACCCCTTTACAAAACACCGCCATTCACTTCTGCTATGCACCTTTTTTCTAACCTCTGCCAAACTCACATTCCTCTCCTTCAGGCATTCCTTTACTGACTCAATCCACTTTTTCTTCGGTCTCTCAGCCGGTTGATTCCCAGCACACTTACCACTATATATCAGCTTAACCAACTGACTATCATAAATTTTTCCATATGACCAAACCATCTCAATGTACTCTCATTTATTCTCTCATTTACGCCTTTCTTCACACCACAACCCCTTAATGCGTTCATTCCTTATTTTATCAATTCTTCTAACACCTAACACGCCCCTAAGATTGTCCATCTGAACAATTTGTACATTAGATCTATACCTCTAATTCCAGACCATAGTTTCACTACTATACACTAACACAGGTAACAACATACCATCATGCAAAATCCTAGCGCATTCAAGACTTAGTCCCTTCTCATCCACCAAGGATTTATTTCACCAGCCACCTTCCTGCCAATCACAACTTTCCAACTACATTCTGCATCATCCGATCACTTTTCATCCAACATTTATCCTAAATATTTAAACTCAGATACTTGTTCCAATTGCTCATCATCTAAAATGACTTCACATCGCGGACTCTCCTCACTCACCACACTAACGTTACTCGCCTCGCCCATACTTCATTTCAAACCCCTCTACTTTTACACGCCCTGTTAAACCCATCTATCAATCCTCTCAAACTCTCTTCAGATTCACCACACAAAGTAAAATCATCAGCATACAATAAGCAGGGTACTCTCAACTCTCTCCCATTCTCTATCAGTCTAACACCTTCCCTTGCCACCCCCGCCACTAATTCTTTCATAACACCATCCATTTACAAATTAAATAACCAGTTAGACATAACACATCCCTGACTCACTCCGCTATTAAAATTAAACCAATCACTTTCGATTCCATTTATTCTTACACACGCTTCACTATCGTCATACATACTTTTGATTCCATTCAGAAGCCAGCCACCAACACCTGCCATAGAGCTTCTCTATTAATCCTGTCGTATGTCTATTGTAAATCCATAAAACCTAAATACAGTTTATTCTTCTTCTCTCTCATTTTCTCAATCATTTGTTTCAATACAAAAATTTGATCCACACATCCTCTACCACTTCTAAAGGTACCTTGTTTAACCAATCAGAACTTCAGTCACTCGACTTAATCTTTCAACCAAAATACCTGCACATATCATCCCTACAACATTCGATAAACTAATTTCCCTATAGCTCCTACAATTCCTCTTATCCTCCTTACTCTTATATAAGGGTACTATTACTGTTCTCTTCCAATCTCTCGGAGCTATTCCCTCCATAAACGCTTTGTTGCACAACTTCCAAATCCATTTAATCACCATTTCTCCTCCATTCTTGATCATTTCACCAGTAATTCCATATATGCTTGCAGATTTACCATTCTTCAACTTTCTCTACCAATTACCTCCTTCTAATATGCTCATCCCCAAAATACCTATTTCTTCTCTCTTTTGCACCATCAAACCCACATACATTCTCTATCACCTCTTCATTACTGCTAATGTTATGCAGATTTTCGAAGTGTTTCCTCCACACTCTTCTCACATCCATTTCATCAGTTACGAAAGCACCATCCTTATTCATTATTCTAGAGAGATTCCCCATACCTCATTCTAAACCTTTCGCGCTTCCTTCCAGAAAAGCTTCATTCCCCTTGTAAGTTCCCATTCATTCTTCTTCCAAACTGTTCATTTACTACTTTTTTCTCCTACGCATGCAACGTTTAGTCTTTCTTTATTCCTCCTTACTATAATTCTTACCATCTTTCTTTGAGACCTCATCATTTAAGCTTTTAAGTAATATCTTAACCATGCTTCCTTTTTATTTTAACAGCTAGCATCGCCTCTTCATTCCAATTCATTCACTGCTGGATTCTGCATTCTACTTTAGCACATCCACATAGTTTTCTTTCAATTAATAGTAAAGGCTTCCTTTATTTGTGTCCAGATTTGTTCAGTTTCCCTCTTTGTTCTACATTCAACTGATCTTATTGGTGCCTCTTAAGTACTTATCCTTACTACCTTGGTTCACTAACTTCACAATTTAATTTTTCCCACTTCCTTCCTTACCTATTTCCTCTTTATCGAAGCCCCTACTAACTTAATCTTACATAAAACAACATAATCATTCAATAATCCCATCCCCAGCTCCCTCACTG
>JABUQX010137979.1:0-5000 GCA_015478945.1 Trachelipus rathkii | reverse complement strand
ACAAAAAACAAAAGTAAATTAACAGAATTAGACACTCAAAAGCAATCATGGCTAGTATTAAAATTATATAATAACATTATCAAAATGAATAAGTGGTATTTTTAATTATATGAAGGGTAACTTTTCAAAAAATTTATAATCAATTAGCTATCTCATAAACAGAGAACGAACGCGTGAGGGAACTTACTTAGTCACAATGAAATGTATTACACTCGAAAAAAATATATAAATAAATACAGGTGAAGGCGGACAGCACTTTCCATCTGGGAGGTTAAAGCAGAAGTAGTTTAAACGGGCCACTATCGTTGTTGAGGGAGGGTTTGATGTCGGCAATATGTAAAGATTCTAAAATATTTAGGTTGGTTGGTGATTTTGTTTGGGTTAATATGGAAAAGTTTGTGTGATTGAAGGAATGGTCGTGCGTGTGAGCGTGGTCACGTATAGCGGAGTGTGAAGGGGAATTGAGGATAAGGTTGGTGCGTGTGGAAGGCCAGGCCTTTGAGTACTCAGCATTTATGGGATGAGAAAACCGGGTGCTTTAAAAACTACGTTTGAAGCGTTCTTTTTGGGGACGTGGATGGCCTAGTGGTTAGAGCATCCGGTTGTTGTTAACTCAGCAACGCGGAGTCCAACGTTCGAATCCCGCTGACGAAGAGTAAAATCTTCTGTGACTCATTCATTTAAAGCCCTGGTGGTGTTTTTCATTGAAAAATAAATATCCACACAAAGAGAGTATATATATATATATATATATATATATATATATATATATATAAGATAAATAAATATATATATATATATATATATATATATATATATATATATATATATATATATATATATATATATATATATATATATATATATATTTTTTTTTATTTATTTTATATATATTTTTTATTTTTTTTTTTTTTTTATTTTTTTTTTAAAAATGACTTAAAAAAAATTGATGAATTTACTTATTATGTAGATGAAAATACTTATCATTAATTAGGTAATATCTAAGATTAATTAATTTATAAAGCTTATTACGAAAATGTAAAAAAAAAAATCATAATTTTTTACTAAAAAATAAAATTAAAAATTAGTTGGTTTAAATATTTGATCTTTTTCCAATCCTGCTCTCGAATCTAGACCTGGGGATAAATAAAATTTGTACAGGGTATTATTATTATTATTATTATTATTATTATTATTATTATTATTATTATTATTATTATTATTATTATTATTATTATTATTATTATTATTATTATTATTATTATTATTATTATTAGTTGGTTATTATTATTATTAATATTATTATTATTATTATTATTATTATTATTATTATTATTATTATTATTATTATTATTATTATTATTATTATTATTATTATTATTATTATTAGAAGAAGAAGAATAAGAAGAAATTAACTTTAAAGTAGAAACTACTACAAACAAATATTAACTATACTGATTACCAGAAAAATTAAAACCTTTAAATAAGATCTCATGGTTTTTCTACTTAAAATTCAACTTATTTGAATTTTTGAAATGTTGTGGTGTAGGAAAATAAATTGCTCCATGTTGTGGAGTTAAACTGTCATCTCTTATCCTCAAACACGTTACCCTCTTCTGAAAAAAGCTTTTTAACTTTGAGACCCGTAGATTTATATATATTATCTCTTACTTAATAAATTTATTGGATCCGCTTATCCAAATTTTTGGCTTACAGAAAGAACTAAGAGCTCACAGTATGGATATGACAAGATGCCTGTGATACTTCTAGAGAGGACTTCACTTGTTATCAGAAAAGTTTTAAGTAAATGTGTAAGGTGTGGTTGAGTTCCAGTGTTCCTGGTTCCGAAAGTTCAGTCCGGCCGGAACCAAAAATTCGGGTTCCGGACACCTTAATATATATATCGTATATATATATATATATATATATATATATATAAGGTTGTTATATATATATAGGTTATATATATATATATATATATATATATATATATATATATATATATATGTTATTATTATTGTTATATATATATATATATAATATACATACATACATACACATATTGGTTACATATGAAGAAGAAGAAGAGTATATATATTACATACATATATTATACATATATATATATATATATATATATATATATTATTGGTTATTATTACATATTATTATATATATTATTACCGTATACATATATATATATATATAGTGATATATATATATATGTTATTGTTATATTATTATATATATATTATTATATATTATTATATACATATATATATATATATATAGAAGATATATAGTTATATATATATATATATATTATTATTATTATATATATATACTGTATATACTGTATATACTACATACATATATATATTATATATTATACATATATATATATATATATTATTATTACATATATTATTATTGGTTATTATTATTATTAGATATATATATATATATATTATATTATTATATATATATATATATATGGGCGTATACAGGGGGGGCACTGGGGGGCCAGACAAAATCGTTTCTTTTTATATATATATATATTGTTATTATTAAAGAAGATATATATACAGTTGTTATATATATTGGTTATTATTATATATATTATTATTATATTATATATTATTTATACATATATATTATATATTATTATATATATATATATATATATTATATATATATATATATATATATATATGTACAGTATATATATATTGTTATATATATATATAGAAGAAGATATATATATAAATATATAGTATATTTAAATATATATATATATATATATATATATATATATATATATATATAAATAAAATTAATTTAACCTCTGGATTTTATGTTATAAACGGATATGATACTTAAAAATGCTTAGTGTCTAAAAAATTTCGGGAAATTTCTGGATATGCCACTGTATATATATATATATATACATATATATATATGCTCATATATATATTGTTATATATATATATATATTATATATTATATATATATATATATATATATATAATTTATATATATATATATGACCTAACCGGTCATGGTGCAGATAAATGTTTGTTTTTTTTCATATTTTTCCCTGTCTAAAATCTTCCGCTGATTCCAAATATATAATTTTTTTTAGTGTAGGAGTCCTTTCTCTAGTTACATGCGTCCACTGAAGTATAATGTGGTATATATATATATATTATTAAGGATATATATATATATATATATATATATATATATATATATATATATATAGAAAGAAGAGCATATATATATATATATATATATATATATATATATATATATATATATATATATATATATATATATATATATATATATATATATATATATAACCTTAATGATTATATTGATCCCTTATGTTTGTTTTTGTTTTTGTTTTTATATATTTTTATTATATGATACTAACAATAAATTTAACTGTTGATAAATGTGAACAAAAAATTTTAGATTAAAAAAAATGTAATTATTTAATAAAATCGTACTTTCTTAAGCATCGTACGTTTGACATTTACCGGGAGAACGAGAGGATTCCGTAATAATTTCTGAAATCCAAAAATCTTATTTAGAAAAAACACTAAAAGAGAAAAAAATTACGGCAAGGTAGATCTATCTAAGTTAGGTATAAGTTTACTGCATTGTCGATCCGTGTAGGTTAGGTATAGGTTTACTGCGTCGTATATCCATATAGGATTTGGCGGTGAAATTGCATATTAGTACCCTTCGATATCGTGAGAACTACGGAATTTACAGGAAAACAAATAACATATTTGGAATGAGCGTACGAAGTTTATTACCGGAAATGTGATTATTATTGTTAAAAATTGTAGAACAAAAATGAAGTTCATAAAGTTTCTGAAGTGTACGATAAGTTGTAAAATTTGATATTGGACGTTCGAATTGGGAATTACAGAAAAGAAAAGTAGTATTCGTTCGGGCAATGTTGCTAGATGATGTGTATTCGCTATGTTCTAATAAGTATGAATTAGTCGGTTGTATAAAACATTTCAATTTACTAATAAGTTGTAAAAAATGTGTTAAATGCAAAAAAGATTGTAAGTTACATGAATTTAGAAATAGCTATAGATATAGATGTGTTAAAAAGAAGTGTATGAAAAGCTATAGTGCCATAAAAAGAAATACGTTTTTATGGAATGTTCGCATAAAATACAGTACAGTGCTTAAAATAATTTTTTTTGTTCGTATATTTGGTTGCAGGAAATAGAGGGTCTCCAAACATTTTAAATTTTATAGAAGTAACATAAAAGCAGAATACAAGAGTTTGAAGGTAAGAGAAAAAAAATTTTTAAAGTTTTTTTTATTATTTTTTTGTTGAAAGGCGAAAGACTGTTTTTTTAACTAAAAGGAATACCATAGTGTAAACCGCAAAAGGCAGAGTCGGGGTCTCTCGGCGTTCCGGGGAACTGGGGGGACTTCCCCCCCTCTGACCCCCGTCGGCTCGAGCCCCCTAAATGAGCGTACCCCGTCAGCTCGAGCCCCTAAATGACTTAAAAAAATTACATTTCCGGTAAAAAAAAAATATTTTATAATTTTTATACGCTGAAAACAAATTTTGGTTTTCCTGTAAGTATCGTAGTTTTCGAGATATCGACGGGTACTAATCTACAATTTGGCCGGATTTGACTAGGACTTCCAAGTTCAAGTTAAGTTTTTGTTAAGTATATACAGAATCAATATATGAAAAAAATCAATAAAGACCTAACTTTACCCCCGAAACATTATTATTTCCCTACCTTAAATTCTTTACGTTTTAACACTAAAACACATTTTCTTTCTCTAATATATACACTGTTGCTATTTTATTATTTAATATTTAATATTTTAAATTTCTGTATCTTTCATATCATCATTTTTAATTTATTGTTAGTTAAGTGGCATTTACCGAGAACGGTAATTTATGAAAAAAAAAATATACATAAAACAAAACTAACGTGATCCAGTAGTAACTCACG
>JABUQX010137978.1:0-39069 GCA_015478945.1 Trachelipus rathkii | reverse complement strand
CGGTGTAACTTTCGTTGTTTATCAAATCAATTTTGGGTGTTTAACCGTTTTCGCATTTATAATGAAGCGACTTTCGCGCGTTTTAACCGCTTCATATATATATATATATACTGCTACTTTAAATATTTTGTATATATATAACGCATATATACTATATATATATATATATATATACTGCTCTTCTATCTTCTGTTTTTATAACGTTGCTGTATGCTGCCTCTTTATATCTGTTTTATATATATATATTATACTATATATATACTATAAGTTAGCGGACAAGGTATCTCCCCCTATAAAAGGCGAAGTTTTCGAAGGATTGTCCCCATAAAAAGGCAGAAATAACCTCGAAACTGGCTATGCGTAAAAAAAAGCTATTTGTATTACTAATATTTAAGGTCGCAAGAATATAGATAAGTTAGGATGGTCTTAAATATGTCTTCAACCCGCAACAAGATTCAATTCTTTCCCTCTAATTTTTTATGGAGGTAATAGAGATATGATCTCTAAAAGAACTTTATTTACATCTATGGTTATAATAATGGAAGGTTAAGACAGCTGATAAACTATATGTCCTTGTACTTAGGTTTAAGATAAAAGATATTTGAACCACAAATCTATACTATACTATAAATAATGGTGTAACTACTGTCTAGCTACATCAATTTGGGAACTATTAGTGTTGGATTGTTGAGGATCTTCGGTTAAAGGGAAAATTGACAACTAATTGCTGTAATAAGTCAACTGCATTAACTTTAGTTGAAGGAAATTGTCAATTAATTGCTATAATAAATCACTTGTATGGACTTTCTAAGCTTTTAATAGACTCTTCTGTCTTTAAGGAATATATAAAAAACTCTTTCTAATATAATTGGCTTTCATAGACTGATAAACTTCTAATAGGAAATATAAATATAAATAGTAAAATATGAAACAAGAAGGAGAATACAACTTCTTATCATCTATTTCCTTGAATAATCTTACAAGTACTATTTGAGAAATAATAAAAGAGAGAAAACAGCTAACAACTTCTTTCTAATATCTACCTCTTCGTTTACCAAGCAAATGCTATATAAACGACAATGAAAATGAAGTGGAACCGAAATTCTCATGATTCTAACCTTCAACTTTATTTCTATATTTTATCATTTAAAACAAGCTCTAAAATAGGCTTTATGGAATAAGTACGCTCTATGGAAATTAAGATTAGATCTAATACTGACTATAAGAAATAAACAGGAGATCTAATGCAGTTTCTTTTTAGTTTTTATCAACTTAACATATTTCGACGTGGTGGAAAACTAAAGGAATGAGTACTGACTGTAGAGCCAGACGCATTATAACATTAGTAAGGAAGGTTACGATTAAACACATGGAAAAAGGTTAAGATAAGCTAACAGACCTTAGGGATGTAATTTCTTCATATCATTGTATTCAACTTTAGTACATGTATGCTGTCAACTGAGCTGGAGTTGGAGGGGATTCATTATTATTGCAAACTGCAGCTATAGCGGGTTTAATAAATATATCCGCTATTATTTAATTCTTTCCTTTTTAATATGAGCTAGAGATGGAGTCTCGGATAACGCATTAATTGTTTCCCTTTCTTCATTATTAAAATAATAAACTGGAGTCGGAGCAATATGAACTGAAGCTGGAGTCTCGGATAACGCATTATATAAATGAGCTGTTGCCTTGGATAATCACATTGCATTATATAAATGGACTGTGGGTCTTGATTTGGACTTTGAGCGTAACCTTGGATAACGCATTATATAAATGGACTAGAATCATCGGAATTTGACTTGGATCTGTAGCCTTGGATAGCGCATTAATTGGTTCCCCGTCCTCATTGTCATAATGAGCAGGAGTTGGAATTGGACTTGGAGCCGGAATAAGTGGCAACCATCCCATAATAGATCCATTAACGCTTTGAGGATCTAAGTAAGGATGCAATGAAGAATTTTCTATTCTAGTCTCTTGATGACATGTAATTACGGTAACAGGAGTAGTATTGGTACAGTTTGACCGCTAGCACCCTTTTCGATATGAAGGAATAGAGTTATAGGTCTGAAACTTGGAATATAATCTATATATGGGATAAGGACAGATCATTAGCAAATTTCAGAGAGATATCTGTAGGATGTATATGGGGGTCACCCCGAGCGTAACCGCTACGCCCGCGATTTATACCCTTTTGGCTTTCCAAACCCGAGATCGGCCCAGGTGTTCAATGCGCATGAGAGAGAGAGAGTGAGCGAGCGTGCGCGCGCGTGCGTGCACCTACACCCAATGTTATTATTATTATTATTACGTCGAAATTCGATTTCGAAGGAGTAGTCTGGTGGTCAAGCGATCCGCATGGGGATCGTTTCCCCCGCCTCCGACGTTGCGTTCCGCCGTGGCCGCGTCTTCGCATCCGGTTCCGACGCCGACGCGTTGAGAGCCATTTATGTTTGGAGCTTCGTATCGTAGCTAAAATTTGGAGGATGGTTAGATGGTAACATGACCTCAGTGTATACGAAATTACGCCTGCGTGGGTCACCCCGAAGGGGGGACCACCCCGATGCACATTAAATATTGATGTAGAAGGCTGAAGAATTTGAAGAGGTTCAGAGTTGAATTTCTAGAAATACGTGGTATGGATCATTGGTTGGCTCTTGGCACCGGTGCTGGAATTACTAGTTATCTTGGGTTAACAACAATTCATTATAACAACAATATTGAATTATTCACATATACGTTTCTGGTGCTGAGTTCGGATATGATGGTTATAAGAAGTCCGTATGGGGTGTCTCAGGACCCACCCCATTAGGGGTATCGACACAAAAAAAAAAGAGCATAGAGTGCAAAAAACAAAGGAGGAATGAAGAAGGATGAAAGATGAATGAGGAAGGAAGAAGAATGAGGAAGGTGGAAGAAGAATGAGGAAGGAGGAGTAAGGTTGACAGATGCACCGGTGCTGGCTCCGGTGCGGTGCCAATATTAAATATTAGTGAAATGAGGCTGTTGTGTGGTGTATATATATGTTTATTGGGTTCTGAGTTTTGAAACAATGGTTCGGAACTATCAAAAACAGGCTGTAACTGGCATGTTTATAACTTACAGTTTACGTTTTTACCCTAAACAGTGATAAATCACTAAATCAAACCCCATCCAGCCAGCTCAACCTCCCTCACAATACGTAGCGATCTATTGATCTGTGGTCCAGGAGTCACATTTTGAGCATGTTGCTGGATAAACATAACATAAATCAAGTTCTTTATACAAACATCAAACAATATATGATGACGTAACAAGTTTTCCTGATAATAAAGCTTACTTAATATCATCTGAACTATGAATATAAACTCTTTAACATGAAAACTTTAGTCCATCTTTAAGCAAGTAGTATGGTTAACGTTAACGGGATACACATAACACCAGGCGAAGTAAACTAACAACATGGGCCGAGATTGTAAGCAGGCTCTGGGCACTCAGCCCGAGGCTGAACCCTTTATTCGGAGGGTGTACCCCTTACACCCTTCGAGGTGATCCCCCTCTCAGGATAGCTTACTTTCAGGGGGCTTACCTCCTGGGTTTTCTGCTCGGGAGGATGGTGTGTTTAAACGCTTTGAACCTGTAGTTAATGAAACCTGTTTATTCGTAGGTTAGACGATTATGTTTAAATATTACTATGACAGGGTGAAATTAACACTGATTGTTAGAGAAATGAGGAGTTTTGTAAGATATTACTGTGTTACCTGACGATGATGCGTTAGAAACGTGAGCCTAGTTAAGTTTTGTTGAGTAATGTCAGGTTTGCCCGAGAATTTTGCTAATGTACGTTTATTCATAGTTCAAATGATGTAATACTCGAAACGATGTGACATTCAGTGGAAGATAGTGTCAATTCATGGTTCAAGATGCTGGTATCTTTTGATAGATTGGCACTTTGTTAGGGATTTTGTTAGATATCATGCACCTTTGTACATAGGGGCTCAGCCAGGGCTGTGTCTGCCCACCTATTCCAGATTTTCCGAGATAGGTCTTCGTGCTCTCTGGGGTGATCTCAGCAAAATGTGCCTGGTGCTTTGGATGCTATCAGAATCAACATCTGCGTTAACTGTTTATATCTAACGGTTTTTGAATGATATTTTCTGAAAAGGGGCAGAGATTACAAATAGGGTAGGATGAATCTTTGTTACCTCATGAAGCGTTAGGTGTTCACAAGGAGCTTTATCTTACCTGGGTTTCTACTGGAAGGTTATGTATTTGAACAGATGCTGCTGATTAATGAAAACTGTTTATTCGTAAGTTAGGTACGTTATATTAAATATTAGACAGTGTGGAAATAACACTGATTTTGTTAGAGAGGCTGAATAGTTTGTAAGATATTACTGCTGCAACTTGACGATGAAGATATGTTGAGGAAACGTGAGCCTAGATTGGTTTGCTGTTGGGTAATGTGGGTTTACTGGGAAGTTTACTGACAGTCTGTAGCGGCTATAGTTCAATTGATGTTATACTCAAAACTGAGTGACACTTTGATGAAGATGGTGTTAATTCGTAGTTCCAGATGATGCAGGTATCTTTGATAGATTGGTCACTTTTGTTGGGGTTTTATTGATAATATGGTTTTTACCTGTTGCTGATATGAGAAAAGAGGGAACATATCGAGTATTGTATGACCTATTAGCTACTTTACCTTTGATAAACTAAGGAATTTTCAGGATGTTAGCTGATTATTCATACGCAAGATATGTTAAGTTTTCCTGTACATTATATTCTTAAGTTGTGGTTCAAGATATGTTGCTTTTATTGATTTAAAAACTTTTGTTTACAGTTAAACATATATTCAATGGTTATTTATATAAAGAACTTTGTTTTTATTATGTTTGGAAAAAAACTTTGTTATGTTTACAATTATTCGTTGGTCTATATGATAATTGGACAAGATTGATAATCATGTTAAATATTACTATGTCAATGTAAAATTAACGTTAATTTGTTAGAGAAATGGTGAGTTTTTGTAAGATATTACTGTGTTAAACGGCTTGAAGATGTATTAAACATGAGCCTGATTTAAGTTTTTGCTGAATAATATTAGTTTCTTTAGACTTTTATGATTATGAATACACCATCGAGTAGCTCACTGATTTATATAACTCAACTACAAGTCAGTGCATGATCACTTCTGTATGATACGCAGTTGCCAGATTTACCAGTTTGTTTAATAATATAATAAGTATTGAATAATAGCATCACGATCGAGGGTGCAAGTCATTTTCATGTTTCAAGATGAAAAACGTATGCAAGTCTGGAAAATCCTAAGAAGACAAAGCTAAAAACAAAAGAACATTAGACTGATATGTTGAGACATGCTTGAAAAAACGTGTGACTAAGGTTACGTTTGCTTGTAATGTTAGTCTTTACTAACAATGACTATGGAACTTTATTGATTCTTGATTTATTCAGACTTAGGAGTGTGTATAGTTTGTCATTTTGCACAAGTATTTTGTTGATTCATCTTTACATATCTTGAGCTTTATTGATGTAATTATTGCAACTAGGCTAAATGATGATCAATTATGATGTTAATCAATGTTGTAGATAAATGAGACGTTGAAATATAACACAGGAACCTTACCTCTACAACAACAACAACAATAACAACCTTAATACAACTTCTGCAAATATGTATAACAAGAACAACATCAGCAACAACAACGCCAGCAACAACAACAGGTCGAACAACCTCGAGAATATATACCCTTTTGAACTGATGTGGTTCGTTTCGTGCGACGTATTCTTGTTTACTTTCTTCGGATTGGTTGAAAGAATTTTAGATCTGTTTATACATACGAATTTCGTCAGTAAGACATTTTTCGCGTTGTGCTGATATGATGACCTCTCGTTCTCCTTCTACGGATGTCCTCTTTACGAGGATCTTTGTAATACCCAATGATGTGTCATTTACATTTTTTCGTAAAACGAATGGAGAGCAAGATATTACCTGTGTTCCAATTGGAGGTGCAAGTAATATACCTTTAATCATATCGGTTGAAGAATTCCTTAAGGTTATCGACAGCCTCGAAGCTTGGATAAAGGCTGAGTATGTGTCATCTGTGACATCGTCTCTTGATGAAATCAGAGGTGACAGTTTGAGCGGCTATAATAGAATAGATGTTGCCTTCATTGCATCTAATAATGTTAAAGAAATGATGATGCCATGCCTTGAGCAAATGATGCTGTCGTCATGCGTATATGGTTTCTTTGTTCAGGCATCTGCAAATATAACAGCTTTGTTTAACATGAAAACGACTTGGAATCTATCTTCAAAGTTGTTACCATACTCGAAGACCCAATTCATACTGTGCATGGTGTAATCTACGATATTTACTCTGAAGAAACATGTGGATTCCCGTATAATACAGTATACAGAAATGCCTTAATAATAACCACCATCAGCCAGGATGATACGTTTACTTCTCGCTGGCGGGAGCGAGTGAATGCTGTTGAACCGAAATATGCAGAAGAAAAATGGTTTAGTGCAGCGAGTTGTATTTATGCTTACATTCCTTTCGGATGGTGTTGAATCTCTGGAGAAACATATAGAACTTGCTCAATTTATACAGAATCCTATGTCCACCTGATTAGATGGTTTAATATATTTAAAAACTTATATGTACGAATGTATTTATTTATTTAATGTTTTATTTAAAAATATATGTTATACACTTGAAAACATGTTTTACTACCCCCTTATGTATGCTTTGTTGTTTAAGATGTTGGGGCTAGCTGTTTATTCGTGTAGCGGTTGTGTGTGTTCAGTATGTTATGTTCATAGTTTAACTTTGCAAGAGAATAAAACTTTACTTTGTTTTGTCTTTACCCAATAGGTATTATCTTTGATAGTAGAACTGATTTATTTACAGGTTAACAGTTTGTTCTTAGCAAAATCATCTGGTTTTACCTTTTGCATTATATTCTTGTAGTTCAGTTGTTTTATATTTAGCTTTATTAATGTGAAAACTTTGCTTACGTTAGATACTCGTTTGGTTGCTATGATAATCACACACAGTTACATGGTGAAATTTTGTTACATATCATGTCTGTGTTAATGTAAAATTAACATTGTTTATCAGCCAGAGACCAGCTGACAAGTGTGAATGGTTGCGTTTTGGATGTTGTATTTAGTTACTTTTTAGAGTGTTAAGTGTGTGGTCCTTTGTTAACATTAACAGTTTATCTTGTTTAAGATGGACTAAGTTTCTCGTTGAGGGTTATATTCATAGTTTAGTTCAGATGATGCTAAGTAAGCTTTTATTACTGTGAAAACTTTGTTACGTCATCATATATTGGTTGATGTATAAAGACTTGATTTTATGTTATGTTTATCCAAAAATGATACTCAAAATGTGACCTTAATCACTAGATCAATAGATCACAGGTGGTCAGGAGGGAGGTTGGATGCTGGCTGGATGGGGGTTTGATTTAGTGATTTACTGTTAGCTTTAGGGTATATAAAAACGTAAATTTGTAAGTTATAAACATAAAAGAATAAAAATTTTATTTCTTGATGGTTTCTGAAACCATTATTTTTCAAAATCTACAGACCCAATAACATATATAAGACCGCCAACATTGTCATTACACTAATATTTAATAACTCGGCTCCGCACCGGGGCCAGCACCGGTGCATCTGTCAACTCGCTCTCTTCAGGTCAGCTCCTTCTCTGTTCTTTCCCTGCTTTACAGTTTATCAGCTGTTTCTGTTTGCTCTGTCTTTTTGTTGAACCCCCAACCAGGAGGCTTTGGGCTGTACTGCTCAAACCTGTCATGTCGGATGTGACCTCGCCCAACTTGCTGGGACATCAGCATTGTTTGTATGCTGATCTTTGCTGACTCGGCTCACAGATGACCAGCACTGATGCCGAGCCAACTCAGCAATTTACCAGGTGCTCTGGAAGGGCTGACTGGATTATCTACTAATTTCAACTTTCAGGCTCGGTAACAATGCAACACTGTGGTGGGTTTCTTCGGGGGACACGCGAGCGTATGGCCCCAGCCTGTGGTACACCCCATCTAACCACCCGCGCCGATTTTAACGCAGCCGCGTGAGTTCAGGAATGGGGCGAGCGGCTCAACGTCGACGTCGAACAGGATCTTTGAAAGACGCGACTTCCACGGCAGTAAATTCGGGTTGTAACGCTGATCGCGCCGGGATGGTTTACTGCCGACTCGGTTGCGATTTCCTTCAAGTTTAGCGGAAATGTTCGGCTGGCAACAATATAATATAATAACGACGGTGTAACAACGCTTTGCTGCGCAAACAATACTCACTGCGTCGAACACTGGATGATGAACCGATGGACTGGGCTAATCAATCTCGGGTTTGGAAAGCCAGAGATGTATGCGGGCAGCGTGACTGTGCTCAAAGTGACCTATACCAGTCCTGAAGGCTGATTTGCAGTTCAGCATATCATTGTTTCAAGTTCAAACAAATATCTCTGGTCTTCATATCGAAAAAAAGAATTTCTTAACTTGTCAAACCTATACCAATACCTACGTAAAATAATTGTATGTTGTGATAATAAATTTTTGCTAAATGTTACTCTGTTAGTGTCAGATTAACTTTAACACTCCAATTGAGACATGCTTGAAAAGTAGAAATAAGTTACGTTTTTGGATGTTATGTGTTACTTTACTGTTGTGTAAATTACAGCGGTCCTTTTGTTAATATTAACTTATTTATTTCTTTGTTTAAGATGGGCTAGGATTTCTCGTTGTGGGGTTATATTAACTTAGGATTCAGATGAGCTGCAGAATAGCTTTTATTAATGTGGCTTTGTTACGTCAGCATATATTGTCTGATCTTTGTAAAAAGACATTTTTATGTTATGTTTTATTCAAGGCTGTTCACTCAAGTTAAATCAAGTAAGATCAATAAATCACAGATGGTCAGGAGGGAGGTTGGATCTTTGGTTGGATGGTGGTTTGATTAGTGATTTACTACTTTAGGGTAAGAAATAAATTTGTAAGTTATAAACATAGAAAGAAGACAAAAATTTTTATTTATTTATTTATTTTATTTGCTTGATGGTTCTGAAACCATTTTTTTCGAAATACAGATCCAATAACATATGTAAGGACACCAACATTGTATCATTACACAAATATTGAATAACTCGGCACCGCACCGGAGCCAGCACCAGTGCAGCTGTCACATTCTCACTGCAAGGTCAGACTCCTTCTCCATTCTTTCCTTTCTTTATTCTTCTTCATCCTTCTTCATTCCTCTTTTGTTTTGCACTCTGTGCTCTTTTTCAGTCGAGACCATGGGGGTCTGAGCTTTCACTGACTTAACCATCATGATATTCGAAGGTTCTACGACCTCGCTTAACCCTTATAAGGACATGCAACATTGTTGTTGCAAACTGTTTGTAGCTGGCACCGCAGTGAGCCACAGCACCGGTGGAGCCAACTCCACAGTTCATATCAGAGTATTTCTAGAAATTCAACTCGGAATCCTCTCACCAATTTCAACCAATTACGAACACTTTGATTTTTAATGAGGGTGGGGCCCCCTTCGGGGCCCCATGAGGACGTAACATCGTCTACAAAGAGGTTACCTCCCCATCTAACACCCCTCCAAATTTTAGCCATGATACGATAACCCTAACCCATGTAGATATATATATATCGAACTCGGAACCGGATGCGAAGAAGAAACCGCGGCGGAACGCAAAGTCGGAGTGTAAAAACGATCCCTTACAGGATCGTTTTCGACTCAAATTCGATTTCCTTCGGAAATCGAATGCTTCGACGTAATAATAATAATAATGTGTATGTGTATGCACACGCGCGCGCTCACCTACCGGACCCTGCGTCGGTGCGGTGATGCGGACCCGAAACCGGAGCCGGAGCCAGAGTCGAAATCGCGGCCGGAACCGAAGGCAGAGACGGTGCTGCTGCTGCGACTGTAGAAGACTAGGGGGTAAACCACAGACAGACACAAAAAGTCTCTAAAGGAGACTGAATCGGATTCGAACGCAATGCAAGACGCTGACGATGGAGACGCAGAAGGTGACGAAGGATACGCAGAAGGGGTTTTAAAACAACTCAAAAGTGTCTGCAGGCTGCACTTCAGTGACTAATAATAATAATATTAATGGATGTATTATTATAACACTGTTATTTTGTCTGTTTGTCGGATCGACAGACCTTCGGTCTGTTTGACCTCCAAATCTTAAGTCTTCAAACGTTTGACAATTCAAACTCTCTGCAGATCCAAGCAACAAAGAGCGCCAAGCGCAATATCAGCGTCCACCCTCGGGGGCGCTCCCCCATACTATACATCCTACAGACTTGAAATTTACACAGTTGTCTTATCCCATATATTTATTATATTCATTTGAAGCAAATATCTCTTATACTTTTTGAAGGAAAAAGCTGTAGGATCGCCGGACGGTACAATACTACTAACAGGTAATAAGGAATTATTCAGTATCTTACTAATATAACGGTGGTATTAATTCATTTATATGCTTTCTCGTATAGTCTTTTTCGCGCGTAATAACTCTTTATAGTTTACAGGTAATAGCCTTTTAAAGTTTACAAGTAATAATAGCTTTTAAAGTTGGAGTTAACAGCAATTTTATCCGACGACACAGGTAGAAACCGTGTTTAATGTGGGAATAATAATATTCATCCATATAATTTAAGATCACAAGGGCCTGTTAACAACTATGAAAGAATACAAAAAAGACCAACTTTATGATATATATCGTAACAATAACATTTATTGAGAAGATGCTATTTATTATTGTAAGTAATATAATATATATATACATACCTAATAAATTCCCTAATTCTCACGCTTGACTCTTTTCCTAATCTCTCCCTTTTCAAATTACCAATATTCAAGGCTGAAGGAAAAATGAATTAGGAAGGAAGGACAGAAGACAGCCAAGAAAAAGAATCAAAGGTAGGAGTAGATAGTTTGGAAGGACGGTAGGACTTGAGCCGCACTGTGAATCAAGGTAGGCAGTAGGTAGTTTGGAAGGACAGGTAGGGCTTGAGGCGCATCTGAATCAAAGAGTAGGAGGGAGTAGGATTGGGATGCAAATCTTTGTTAGCCCATGAAGACAATCACTATAAGTTATGAGATTTGTCCTTAGGGTTATAGAACAGCTTAAGATGATGATGTATTACAGACTGTAACTGTATTGGGATTACGTGAAGGAGCTTTCTATAAACTTGTTTGAGATCAAATATAACTAGACTTACTAATGACTCCTCATTTGTGCTAGAGAGATGTGAAGGACATCAGTGGTAGTAGGAGAGGCAGCTCTGTGGAGATGGGAGGAAAATCAGTGGAAGGTAGTAAATTTAAATAAATGTTTATATTAGCAAGGAGAAAATGAATGGTGAATTGAACTTTGGTTTCAACAGGATTACTAAGTTTATAAGTAGTATTATATTTAACAACATAATATATATTTTTATATATATACTTTATATATATATATATATGTACTTTTTGTATATATATATATATATATATTCTTTATACTATATTTCTATATATATATATATATATATATATATATATATATATATATATACAGTATATGCTGCTGCTATATAACTTTTGTATATGTATATCTCTTTACAACATATATATATATATTTAATAACATACTGTAACATTTACTATATATATATATATATATATATATATATATATATATATATATATATATATTATATATATTTATCTTTAACTATATGTATGTATATATATATATATGTATATATATCTTTATATATATATGTATATCTTATATATATATATATATATATAATAACTGCTATCATTTATCTATATATATATAATTTAATAAACATGGTTCTAAATAGGAAGGGATTTTTAATACAGCCTTCGCTTTTACATTTAAAATTAATTTGATTTTTAATTGAAGCTGAGGCTGAATTGGAATTCTTTGACGAGAAGACCGAAAAATATCTTGTACTCAACCCAGGCTGCGAGAGCGTGACGTGCTATATTATAAGGCCTCTAAAAACATTATGTGCTTTACTATTCTTAGAATATTCTGTGAAAGGAAAATAGTTCTCAATTTATTCTAAAACATTTGTTAAAGGACATTAGGTTAGTTTTGAACTATTTAAAGTACTTGACCTTATTAGTACTGTGAGTTGCACTGTTGCTATTTATATTTAACATAATATTTGTAGAGATATAATTAAATATATTTTATTAATAATAATATGTGTAAATAATAATAATAATATATAATAATATTAATAATAATAATATAATAATAATAATAATAATAATAACGTAATAATGACAATAATACAATTGAAAGGATATTTGCAAATATTCTGATTTGGTCAAATATAATGAAGAAACCATTGTTTATCTTTTTCTTCTTTGTAAAGGAAGATCCCTTCATGTTGCGTTTCCACAATCTATTTGGATCGCCAGTCCCTACCTCAATTCTTTATATTATAATTGATTTTTCGTTTGGTGGAAATATGGTTTATATCTTTAGTTAATATACTTCTCTTCACCTCTATCTTTTGCTCATTTATAATAGTGTTTATTTAGTACACAAACTTTCATTCTTTTTAATCCCTTTAAATCAATACTGTGATCGCTGTTTACCCAAAGGCAGAAATAACTTTTAAAATATTTGTGTTAAAACTGCTATTTTACTCCCTTTGTATGATTAAAAAGGTTGCATTTGTTAAAGCCGATCATTCCTTCAGTTTTGCTCGTCATGAGCTTTTGAAATTCGTTGTGAAGGCTTTCCCGCTATCTTTCTCCTTTCCTTTCTTTGTTACAAAGGACGAAGTATCTTCCTTTCGTGCCGAATGGCTTTCATTGCGGGACGAAGTCGGCTCTCGCTCAACATTTTATACAAACTTTATTATGCTTATGCCATTTTTTAATTATACAGTTAAAAAATGGGGTTGAGAATAGCGAATTTGAGGACTAAGTATGACCACAGTCTTTGACCAGTGACCCTTGTTCTTTCCTAATTTTTAATTATTCTTAAAAAGGGTCTACATATTCTGAATATGTATCTATTTAACACATTATCTTATGCACTCTAATCTTAGCTAATGGTCTTATATCATATTTCTTTGACCGTTTAATTCTTTACCTTGTACAATAAGTCCAAATATTTTTTTTCATATTTCAGTTTATTGTAATGCAATTATTGCCTTTCTATATTTCTATATATTGTGATAATTACAAAATTGTGTATATTTATATAATATAAATTGTATTGTACATAAACATTATCTATAAATATTTTAAATCTGTACACTGAACATATTATAGTTACATTATATATAATATATATATATATTATATATGATATATTATATATGAGTATATATATATATAATCCTTTATCTTATTGTTTGCTATACTTTTTTTCTTCAATTTAACTAAACAACGCATGGGAATGCTTTCTTTTTTTTTTCTTACAACTACTTTAAATTTTTGATTACGTTTAATTTATTATTTTTGTGTAATAATCTTCTTTTTCTATAAATTTTCTTCTATTTTCTTTATTTTGATATTCTAATGCCTCCACGGAGTATTCCGAATGCGAGGTAACTTTATGTGTAGCTAAAATAAAGATAGTGAAAAGCACATCCCAGTTATGATGAACGCGAACGCGCCAACGCCGATGGGCGAGCGGGAGAAGAAAGAGAGCCAAAGGAGCTCAGATAAGCAGTTTGTGTGAGATAAAGGGAGGGCTCAAAAGTATCGAGATTATACCGACAGTTGAGCCTATGATGGCTGAAGGGAAAATGCTATGCGCTGGCCTGGAGAAGTAGACAGCACTAGTGGTGTGCGGAGTGGACCATACACGGAGGGAAAAGTATGACTTGCTAATTTTTAATAGAGTGAGCAGGAAACATGAGAGAAGAGAGGGAACGACGAGCGGCAGACGAGACACTCCGCAAAACGCGGGAGAACCCATGCGGCCGCCGCTGTCCGACGGCAGAAGGCAGACCCAGTCTCGAGCAAAGTGAAGCTTTAGAAAATACTTTTCTTTATTACAAAGCACTGAGGACACCAGGAGAGAGAGGAAGTAGAAGGCCCAGAGCGCCAGGGGGAGGTGAGTTGGATAGTAGAGTCCCAACGAGAGAGAGGCCTCGAGGGAGGAGAGAGAGAGCAACAAAAACCTCAGCAGTACTCCAAGAGACATAGAAAGCAAGGTGAATATGTTGAGAAGGATGTGAGCAAGAGGCCCCGAGAATAACAGGCCAGAGTGAAACCTCAGAACTTATAATTTAGTTTTTGAACTTAGAAATAGTAAAAAATAGTATGAAATAGATAATAAGAATGAGATTCAGAGATATTCAGATGAAAAGAGAAGAGATATCGAAGTAAAGTCATAACAGAAAATCCCGAGGTAAGGTAAGTGAAAGAAGAGAAATAAGAAAATATGAGAATGTTAGTATGCTGGAAACTCGCATGAGAGAATATATATAGAATATTAGAATAGTAGATAGATGCCGTAAGTAAGACAGTTCCATTAGAGAGTATTAGAGAATTTTTGATGATATTACATCTAGATAAGTATGTAGACCGCACTTATAAGAAACAAAAGGAAAATCAGAGACCTGTGACGTGTGAGCGCATGAGGCCCTCGACAGGAAAGTGCGGACAAAGGCACGAAGGGCAGCCTTCGATAAACGACCGCTCGAGACGACGTAAGTTGACGTGTGTGACAAATCATTGCTCAAGCCGGGGGAAAGCACCTATCAAGTGAGGAAGTGAAACTCAGAAAGAAAACAAGGCAAACAGGTGTGGAGGTGCAAAGAAAAAGTACTTGAGACAAGATGTTGATTTGAGTTTACTTCCAGTGTATAAGAATATGAGAGGTAAGTGATTATAGGAAAGGGAAAGAGTTCATCTTAGCAATGGTCAAACGCCTGACACGGCTCGCCAGAGGCCGACAGGTTGTGACTTATTTCAGCACTGGCCACAAGCGTTCAAGAGAGGATGGTCTATAGGGAGCTTATGAGTGCAATAAAAAAGAAGAAACGCGAGGATGCGGAAGCGCGGAAGCACGAAGACGAGGTGACAAGACAGCAGGCGGTGCAGCGACAAACGAAAGGCGCGAAGGTGCCGTCGGGGGCAGCGGAGGACAAAAATGACGTGAAGAAAAGCTCTCCGAAGGATAAAGTCAACACGCATTCAAAAATAGGGATTTAACAAAACCTAAGAGTCGTATGGAGCCTGATAGCGCGTACATGTTAAAGTCAAGAAATAGCACGAAAATATGAAGGCGCTCAATAAAAGAAGACGCGCACAAGAGGAGACAAGGTTTGATGTGCTCAATAGTTAAACGATGAGGGAGGGCGTGCCAAACAGGGTCCAGCACAACAGTATTTACGCCAGGGACAGGGGAAATTTATAAAAGGGAAAGGGCGAGAAGATAAGCGCGTAGGGGAGGCTCCACCCTAAAGGCGCGAGAAACGGCATAGCGACCGACGGCCGGAACTGCAGCGACGCGTAGGGCAGGGAAAAACAGAAGAAAGAAGTGTGAGAAAAAAGGGACAGGGAGACGAAAATAACAGGGGAGAGGAAAATAGAAAGTGTGACGACTTTTCGACATAAGAAAAAAATCAATGGGATTGATGGGAGTCGGGCAAGATCCCGCGTGGAAAGGACAGGAACACGACACTATATGGGCCGTAAAAGAGAGAACAGGAGGATGTTTAAAGGACTAAAGGATTTTGAATGCACTGGGTGATTGAGAAAAGAGAGCAGAGAAGAATAAGAAGAAAGTAGAAAAGAAGAGAGATGAGAAAGATGAGAGAGAGATGAAGAGAAGAAGGGAGAGGAGAAAGAGAGAAGAGAGATTTATAGAAAGATAAAGAAGAAAGAATGAAAAGAGAAAATGGAATGAGAGAAAGTGAGAGTGCTGAGAGAAGAAGGAGAATGAAGAAAGAATGAGAGAAGAGAGAGAAAGAGGAAGAGATAAATATGATAAGAGAATTTAATGACCGATGTTTGAATTGTATAGATACTGATTATATTAGGGGTATACTCAAAAGAATACGTTACGAGTGAGGTTGCAGATCTCGATGTATTACAACTAAGAAGACAGCGCTCAACACGCTGATCGGCAGAGTTGGAATAAATGAGTGGATGAGAGGGATTTCGTACGCCAGGCGGGAGGACAGGCCCAAGCGGCTGGTAGATCAATGGGTATTAGAATACTCGGGGGAAGGGGCGATTCCTCCTAGGGGGCCGGGAAGGGAAGAAGAAGTTTTCGGAAATGAAAGTTTTTAGGACAAAATCAAGGAGTTGACGAAACGTTTATCAAAGAAAAGGGAAAACCAAGATGCGGGATATAGACGTATCAACTGAATACGAGTACAGACCTTGGCATCGGGAAATCATAATATTAAAAGTAAGGAGTAAGGATAGGGGCAAGTCCACTGATCGCGATTAATTATCTCTTGTTCCTCGCTCGGACAGTAGTTACGACATGCATCTAATTACATCTTAGCGGTTCGGGTGGAGAGCACAGGGAAAAGGTCGGATGTGGGGGGTGGAACGGCAGGCGAGGCAGCGGACGGAGCACATGGCCAGTCTGGGATGGAGGGGAAGGCGGGTAATATAGCAGCATAAGGCGAGCAGGACGGACCCAGCGAGTGGGGAGGGTCGCTATTTCAAGTCTATAACGCGATGCGTAAGAGAACCGCAGACTGGGAATGGTGAGGGCGGCGACTGGAGAGACGAAAGGCGGACCAAGGGCGGAAGAAGAGAGAAGGCAATATGAGATGGCGGCCCAGCAGGGGAGGAGAAGGGTGCAAACCCGTTTAGCTTGAAAAAAAACAATCGCCGCAGGTTTTTTAGGATTCTTTATGAGAGATATATAACGCCGGAGAGGAGGGACCAAGGATTAACTTTCGAGCAAGGTGTGCCGCATGCACAAGCTCCAACAAGTAAGATCCAACCGTAGTAGTGGGGAAGTTCTCTGAAGGAGCAAGATAGTTGTATTGTTACATTCAATCGTAATGCAAGGGACGATCATAGACGTCTCTTCCGAAAGAGTGTCGGAGGAGAGATGAAATAATCGAGGGTGTGTACAAAGCTTCGTAGGAGTGGAGAGGCGGAAAATAGACATTGCGGGGGCACTTTTTCACGAAACAAGAAACTTACAATAAAGGAACAAAAGCTGAGGCCATGGGGCACTCCAAGGAAGGTTTAACTAACTGGTGAGCCGCTACTTGCGTGCTGCGAAGGAAGGCTAGAAGGGGCTGAATGGGGTCCGAGCAGAAGACAAGGCGCCCTAGAACGAGGGCGCCAAGAGCATGGGGGCTTGCTTCTCGAGAAAATGAACGCCTAAAGAGAGAAAGGGAGGCGAAACCGAGCGCCGAGTGGCATCAAAATTGATTGGTGATTGACTTTGGTGAGGAATAGGGAGTGCAAATGGAGTCCTTGTACCCAACTCGAAAGTGGAACCATATTCAGACGGTATGGCATAGAATAGCCGGCTAATAAGACGCGCACCGTGCTGATTATAATAAAATGGGGAAGAGGGTCATCACGTGAGATGAACCGAAGGAAATGTAAGATGGTGGGGCAATATTTTAAGACCACAGCATTCGATGCACAGCATGGGGGTAAATCTATAGAGACTGTGGTGTAAAGTCAAGCGCCACAAAAGGATACCATGAGTGCCCTAAAAGGCGGCTGGGCTAGTAAATCATACTGTGCTTTCTGGTAGGAGAGACGCGGATAAGTACGCGAGCGGTTTATGAGCTCAGTAGCTCAAGATCTCAGGTGCGGGCTAGCTATGTACGTGATGATGCCAGGGTCAGGGGCAGATAGTGGAAAACCCTGATGGAATTGCAACGGATGGGTGCCGCGTTACTGGGCCACCTACTCGGACTGACTCTAGCGATGCGGGAAGGGTGCGGTGTGAGGTGGTGTAGTGAAGAGTGCTCCACTAATACCCCAGCATGACATGAAGGGCCTGCGGCCCCTGTATGCTTCAGTGACCACGCGCGATTTTGGGGGCGTTTAACAGTCCAAGAGTCGAGTCGAGGCAGTGGGCTGGAAGCGCACTTTTTTTGAGACAATGATGAAGAAGAACTGGGAGGTGACCTGCGGCGCGCGAGCGTCACGAGCGAGGCATCAAGCCCGAGGGCAGCGCAGGCTCGACCAGCTCGCAGGCGGCAGTTTTCGAGGACAGCAGAGCAAAGGGCAAAGGCGTAGCAAAGCGATGCGATTGATTGAGCAAGGTGAATAGCACAACAGGCGGCAGTCCAGAACAAGATGATAGGTTTGTGGACGAGGGGCGGGCCAGCCGTCACAAGAAAATAACAAAGAAGAGACGCACAGCAGAATGCCAGTGCAAGATTAAGTGACAAAGAGGAAGGTGGGAGCAACAGCTGCAGAGCAGCATAAGCGAAAGCAGTGAATCAATGCGCAGCGGCAAAGGGAGGCAGAGGCAAGCAGCCATCCGCACCATTTAAGGTGGACCAGATGAGGCGCGGTGGACGGCCAGGCGCGGGAAAGTGAGCGAGGCAAGATCAGCGTGTGCGGTCAGGCGAGCCGGGCAGCGCCGGAGCGTCAAGGCGCGAGGATGACAGGAACAGAAGGGGGAACGGGAAGGAAGAGAAGCGCGGAATTAACCGCCAGGGGGACAGGAGGGGTGAAGCAACATGCACAAGGGGGAGCGTGCCCCAGGCGGGAGCAATGGGCGGGGAATTAGAGGTCATCTAAGGAGAGCGGGGGACATGGGCGGAGGGGACGGCGCAAGCACGGTGGAGTGGCGTGCGACGGGCAGGGGCGAGAGCGAATGGTGCGAGGGCGAGGGGGCAATAAGGCGAACAGGCAGCAAGTACTCGCGCTGCACGGAGGAACGGAGCATACCGCACTAGGGGGGAAAAGGCCGATGGGGTCTGCTCCAAAAACCAGGGAGCGGGCAGACCCAGTAAGTGGAGGCCGTAAGCGAGCAAATATTGCCCAGGCGTACGAGGCGTCGGGCAGGCCGGGGAACTGTTGAGATGAGCGGAGAATCCGCGCCGGCAC
The DNA here is from genome assembly GCA_015478945.1 of Trachelipus rathkii. Lineage (NCBI taxonomy): Eukaryota > Metazoa > Arthropoda > Malacostraca > Isopoda > Trachelipodidae > Trachelipus > Trachelipus rathkii. The sequence continues at coordinate 19,985 of JABUQX010137978.1, read as the reverse complement.
AACCAGACTTCCAGGCGTCGCGCGGAGCGAAAGTGACGAGGCAGGTGTGAGGAAATAGGTCCAGATCTTTCATGTTTAGAAGGATCGCGGCAGCAACAGAAGGCCATGGATGACGCCGAAACGACAAATTGAAGCCAGGTTGCAAGAACGTGGCAGAATCAGTGTACGGGGAGTGGTGGTTAACCAGACGCGGTATGAAGAATCGGGCCATTGGGTAGCGCAAGTGACTGAAAAAGGGAGAGTGCTGCAAAGCGTGCTCACGAGCTTAAGTGAATAGTGGGTCAAAACTGACGTGCGAAGGCAAACCACCACATGAGCCGGTAGGGGGGAGTGAGAGGGTGAATGGGTCACAGCGCTCACAATAGGCGGCCCAATGCGGGGTGGGAGTTAAGTTGTTCATAAAAGGGGCGGGACGGGTGGACTTTGTAGAGCAGGGAGGGGCGGGAAAGAGGGGGCGAGGCCACAGTGGCAAAGGCGAGGACGCGCGGCAAGGGGCGTGGACAGTCGACTGGAGTGACCAACTGTGATAAGTGACGATCCCAACAGGGCCGGGGGGGGTAGCAATACACGAGGCAGAAGCCGCTCAGTAGCAAAGGGTGCACTGCGGGGCAGAGGCAGGCACACAAAGCAACAGGCCAGTCGGCAAGAGGTGTAAGTGAGGAAGGGCATGGCTGCAGAGCGAGACCAATTTTAAGAACGTAGAGCACCCGTGCTACACAGGGAGTGTGAAAGCAAAACCGCGTGAGGGACAAAGCAAGAAGAGGCGGGAATATTGGAGAGCGGTGCCAAGACAACAGCAGGTGGTAAACTGGCGGGAGATAGGTGAATGGCGCAGCAGGAATCCACGAAGCAGTGGGTAAGCCGAGCCCAAAGACTGGACGTAGTACTACCGAGCTTCGAAGAAGAAGCCAGTACAGCGCGGAAAGAGCATTGAGAGCGAGAGGCGGTCAGGATGAGGAAAAATGATCAGTGGGCGGGCGACAGCGACTGGCGAAAATGACGAGCGGCAGTGGGAAGCAAAAAGAAAATGGTGCATATTGTGGGGGCAGGATAGACGCGTGCGTGATGAAAAGAAGAAAGAGGAGAGGTCTTACGCGGCTAGGGGCAGGCGTACAAAGTGGCTATGTAGGTCCGCGGGGGACTTGGAGCTCAACACACATAAAGAAGCGACACCACTCTAAGTAACAGCGGAGCGGCAGTGAGGAGCGGGTACATAAGACCTTCATGAACGGAAAGAAAGGGCTTCGCCTCCAAGAACTGCAGCAGGGCAGCAGAGAATGGTAGATTGACAGAGCGACAAGAACGAGTAACCGATGTGACCATGGGACAGGAAGGGGGGCGGCGACCACGATAGGCACTAGACGCGAGTTCCTTAGGCTAGCATGACAAGGTAGTTCGGAGGTGAGAAAAAATATGGTTGGTAGCGCAAGCCGAGGCAGAAAACTTGCGGCCAGGCCTGATGATGAAAGAGCGAAGCAGGAGAAGGACCGTGCACAGTGAAGCCACGCCAGGCACAAGCGCTTGCGTGAAAGCTGGCGACAAGGCGTATCGAATAGATGCGCGGGGGGGGCAGATGCAAACAAGGGGGACGGAAGAAGAACCGGCGGGGCGAGGCACGAGAGCGGCGTTAAGAGGTCGAACAGGAGGGCTTACGCAAGGGCGGGCCTAGGGCGGCAGGAAGGATCGAAGACTTGCGAGTGGGCACCGCCGAAACGCCAAGGAGGGGGCAGGAGGGGCGTGGCGGAAGAGACGGCCGCCAAGGGAACTGGAAAGACAAGATGCTGGCAAAAGAGTGCGTGCGGTGCCACAATGGAGATGGAAACAGGTGGGCTGGCCGGCAGGGGCCGCGGGTCGGACATCTCAAGAACTCCGCAGCAGCGAGGGTAGGGGATCCAAGTGGAGGAGAATTAAGGGCTGGTGCAAGGGGCTCGCCGCGTTTTGTACAGGTGGGAGTTGTAGAGAGAGATTACTGGAGGGAGAAAAGGGTTTTGAAAGAAAGAGAAACGCGAGATGAGGGCGATAGCGAAGACAAGCGACAGGGATGCGCGCAACACGGCGACGCACCGAGAGAAGAAAGGATGGAAAGCGAGGCATGGCGCGGCGGTAGAGCACGGGCGGAAAAGAAGAAAAGAGACGAAAGGAGTGAGCGAGATGAACGAGATAGAGAAATAAAAGAGAGAGATGATAGAGACGAAAGAGAGAGAGAGAGTTGAAAAGAGAGAGATGACTGTAGAATGAGAATAGAAGATAAGCAGAATTCTTGAAATAAGAAGAAGAAAAGATTGACGTGGTACATGATCGAGAGCAAGGGATAAGAACGCAAAAGGTTAGTCGAATGGTGGAGCGGCAAGAAGTGTGCACCGAGACGAGACGACGACGCACATTATCAAGTGGCGGAGACAGATACGCAAAAAGCGACGAGACCAGACCAGAGGGCACGCGTGCGCAAAAGATAGAAGAAGTAGATAGAGAAGATACAGTAATTTTAGAGAGAAAAATAGAGTTATATAAATGACGAGAGAAGATAGAGAACGGATAACAGAAAACGACTGGAAGAAATATTGAGAAATTTAGGAAAGAATGAGATAAAGAGCATGATAAGGCGCTGGGTGGGACTGCGGAGAAAGAAGACCCGCTGTTATGAATATTATAAACTGGAGAACGGAGGGAAATAGGAAAGCGGAAACCGAGACAAAAGGGGGGAGAAGGATAATGAAGCAGCAAGGAAGACAGCCGAAAACGAGGGCAGCGGAGGGAGATGAAGTGCTCTGGTCGTAACAAGCCTTCTCACCTGGTAGTACGGGAACAAGGGAAACACAAAAGTCGGGAAACACGACCGGTATTTCGCCCCACAGAACTGTGGAGAAACGTCCATGACAACAGAAGGGTCGTTGTTTAGGAAACCTTGAGGCAGAAGGGATATGGACGAGGAGAAGAAAGGAGTTGTAGAGCCACGATAGACACAGGAGACAGCAAAAAGGTAAAGGGCAGGGCAGGCAGAATGAAGCAGAATACGGAAAAGCAGCGTCGAAATCACAGCAGGGAAAAGAGGGAGTCAGGAGGCAGCGTAGGAAGTGACAATGAAAGGAACGGAAAACATGCAGCAGCTGAACCGCACATACAAGGAAAGAGGGAAAGGGCGAGCGGGAGCGAGGAAGAAGCGTCAAACTGCAACAGTGAAGGCGCAAGCGTCTCGCAACTCACACGCAAGGCAAAGGAGGGAAAGGGACGGAGTGTGCAACAGAGGAAGGAAGAAAAAAAGGAGCAAAAGCAAGGATAAAACGCACACAAGACACAGCGAAAGGAGGGTAAAGGCGCGGAGTTTGGCAGGAGGAAGGCATGCATAAAGCAGAGCGGAAAAGCAGCGCAAATTCACAGAAAAGGGGAAAGGAGTAAAAGAGGGACGGAGAGGCAGCAGGATGAAGAGAAAGGAAACGAAAAAGCAGCATTAAACTACAGCAAGTGGAAATTAGCGAAATGGGCGGAGGTGCAGCAGAAGGAAGAAAAAGGAACGGAAAAAGTTCAGCAGCGAACGCCACACAAGGACAAGAGGGAAAGGGGTCGAGGAGGAGCTAGAAGGGAAAGGCGCAAACGCAACGTGGAAAAATATGCAGCGGCTAACGCACGCAATGCGAAAGGAGTAATAGGGCGGAGGGCAACGATAGGAAGGGAAAAAAAAAAAAGGAGCGGTAAAAAAAGGCTGGATAAACGCACAAAAAGCAAGCTCGAAAGGGAGTAATTGGCTGGAGGGCACGCGGATGGAGAGAACAAAAGGAGCCTCGAAATCCAGGCGGAAGCACCACAATGGAAAAGTATAGTCAAAGGCGGAGTGAGCGTAAGTGATGAAGAAGAATAGGGAACGGATAAAATGCAACCGGCGTAAACGCACAGCAAGGCGAAAGAGGAAGGGTCGAGAGTGACAGCGAAGAGTGAATTCACTGCAGAAGAACACTGGTAAAAAAAACGAGCAGCAGCTTATATCACAAGGCAATGGAAAGAGGTGAACAGGTGGTCGGAGGTGTAATAGCGAGAACTGTGAGAAGAATATAACGAATAAACGTTCCACGCGGCAACGCACCAGCAAGGGAAATTGAGGGAAGGGCGGGGGTTGCACACGTAGGTGGAATGGAACGCGGAAAGGGACCTCGAACATCAGCGCTTAACTCTAACAAGCACAATAGCGAAAGTAGGGTAAAAGGAGGACCTGGAGGGCAAGCGAAAGGAAGGAAGCACAAAAGGAGACTTGAAAAAAGCGCGGCGAACGCACAGAGCGAAGCAGGAAGAACAGGGCCACAGACCAGGACTTTTGAGCGGGAACGGGGGCAAATAAGAGGGGTCCAAAGAGTAACAAACGCAGAGATCATAAGACGAGAAAAAGGCGCCACGCCAGAAAGGGTGGACATGAAAACCACATGCCTGGGCAAGAAGGAGGACCCCCAGGGACAAGTGGGAAGGGAACTGCATGAAACAAGAGCAAAGACGAGACAGAAGGAGGTAAGTAACAACCAAGGAAGAAAGGAGAGGAAAGCTAAGGTGATTTGGAGCACACGAAAGGAAACAGGAGATACATGCTGTAACACCAAAAAATTTTAGAAGGACACGTAGAAGGAGTGAGATCCTAACGACGAGCAACACAGAAGAAGGACGAAAAATTTTAAAGAAAAGAGGAAACACCAGAAAAAGAGCACAGAAAAGCGAACAGAATAATATATCAACAGGAATGTGAAGGGAAGAGCACGCAGGGCAAGGAAGACAAAAATAGACCGAAACAGGGAGAGATGAAAGTTAAATAAGCAGCATCTTTGAAGAAGCAGGACGGCAGTGGGAGCGAAGAAACAGAAGCAGATGAGACAAGGAGGGCACAAAGACGGAGCAAGGACGACCACAGGGGTCAAGAGAGAAGAGAGAGAAGGGAAGAACCAACAACAGGCCGAAGGCGGAAGAGCACCGAAAGAACGGGACTCCAGGAGAGAGCATAGGGGACACACGCTTCGCCACGTCTCAAACAACACCGAAAGAGAACACAACAGGCAAACGAACCAGGGGAGGAAGTGGGGCAAAAAACAAAAGACCAAGAGAACAGCCAAAGATCGTGGGAACACAACCCAAATGCAAGAGAGGAAGAGCAACGATCACAAGTGAACTAGACGACTCGACATGAGACGCGGCCCACAGAGTGGATTCCGAGAAACTATTTAACAAGCTTCGAAGAAGGGGAATAAGAGAAAAGAATGACCAAAGTGCCAGACAGCTGAGAAAGAGATGCACCTGATATCCATGACGGCCAAACAGACAGGAGCAGCAGCGACTGTGAAAGGGATAAAAAAAGCGGATAGCAAACAGAACGACGAAAGACGCGACAGAAGGGGAGGACCAGGAGACAGCAATGAGCCCGGGGATAAGGGGACTACAGTGGGAAGGAAGGAAAATAAAGCGGTAAACCAGAGGTAAGAAATCAAACCGGGGGAGGATACAAGCGGGGAATGAGCGCCTGAAACGGAACAAGCGCCAGAAGATCGAGAAGTGTGGCGGGGTGGAAGCAAACCCGCCGGGACAACCAGAGGCGCGGAGGCCCGATCGGCGGGCCGCCTCGCCGCAGGATAAGGCAACCCTGAATCACAGGGTGCGAAAAAAAAAAAAAAAAAAAAAAAAATAAAAAAAAAGGTGTGAAAGGCACGTGGAAAGGCGGAGCACTCCAGCGGAAGGAAGAAGAAAATATACGTGCAAAAAGCAGCGCGAACGCACAGCAAGTGGTGGAAGTAGGGCAAAGGGCGGGCAGCGGGAAGTAAGAAAAGAACGAAAAGCCATCAGCGAACTTCACCAGCAAGGGACAAAGAAAATGAGGGTGAAAAAGCGCTACAGAACACACGGCAATGCCCGAGAGACAGAAAACGAAATAAGCAGCACAAAGCAAATAAAGGAATGCGCACGGATCAGGTGAGTTAAGAAAGACAGACAGACAAAAGACAATAAGCATAAATGGGACCAGGACAGGATGAAAGGAAAGGGCCAGTAGAGAGGAGAGGGAAAAGAGAAAAGAGATCAACCACGCGAAGAGACAGACGAAGGTGGTGGTAGGAAAGCGATAGGAGACCACACGAACACAGAAGGAATGAGAGCCTCTGAGCAGGAGAACACAACTCAAAAGAGAGCCGCCACAGAGTGACAGAAAACATGACGACGGGAAGGAACTCCATCAACACGAAAGGTGAAAGCTATGGACGGAAGAAACGTATCTTTTACGACACACCACAGGGTAACGTGGAAAACACCGTTGGCCAATCAAGGGTGCTAACAAAGAAGGAGGTGGAAGAAAACAAAGGACGAAGCAGTAAGAGAACCGGGAACAAAGCCTGGCAAGAGAAGGGCTGAAGAACAGCGAAGAGACGCGGAGCGGTTTTACATTAAAACATGCAACCATACCCTCACCCCAGAAATAAAAGAGATTCCACATCGTACATGACCACAAAATTAAAGAAACCGTGGACGTCCAGCACGACTGAGACCAGAAGGACCCATGCGGAATCATTCCATAATGAGATACAAAAATCAAGAGCAAACAGGACAAGGAGAAGAAGTACAAAAGAGCAAGAAACAAAAGAGATTCCACATCGTAGCATGGCCAAAAAAACAAAGATACGGGATTGAAAACAAAATGAACCTGAAAACAGCAGGCCAACAGACATGAAGAACGGTGAAGTCATGACTCGATGTTGCGAAGAGGAGAATGTGATTTAATCATAGAGCAGTGATCGGGCACCCCAGCTAGGAGCCAAAGAGAGGACAAATGCAGAAATGGCATTCCAAGGAACAATGAAGCATACTTCCACAGAACCCACACATCACATTAACCGAAAGATGAAAAAATAACTCAGACAAAATCACATCCTCCAACAACAGATGTCTAAAGAATATCTCCATACAGAAAGAAGCAGACAAAGAGGCCAGAGAGGAGTCTGAGCCCCGATGCGGGACTAGAGCGGACCCAGCTGAGAGCAGGCGAGACTAATAAACTGGTCAAGGGGTTGGGAGCAAGAATCAGGAAGGCAGAAATGAACCTAGAAGGGAGAAAAAACAGCTTCGTGAGGGATCGTTAATGTGATGACACGAAAACAGAGATTCCACCAGATATCAAACAATAGCGGACACAGTAGTGATTTTTGTATTGTATAGTGAAAACGATGGGCAGATGAGACAACGGAGGCCGACGTGAAGCAAGGTGCGGTGGGAGGGATAGAAAAGATAAAAGAAGGGACGAAATTGAGCAGAAGGAAAGACGAGCAGCAGTCGAGCACAACGGATGACCAGAAATACCTAGAGTGTGAGCGTCGAATAAGAAAGGGAAAAAACCAGAACGAGAAGAAAGAGAATTTGAAAAGCGGAGCGTATAGTGGTAAGAAAGGAGGTTAAGAGACGGAAACGAAGTATGAAAAGGCGGAAGGGAATAAATACAAAGCGTTTCATTACAGATGTCGAACAAGAAAAGAACACCGTGTCACATGGCACAGCCAAGAGCAGCGTTAGAATTACGGAATACAGGAGAAGTGAGGGTGGTGCAAAAGATGGGAAACAAACGAATTCAAAAATACTGAGAATAAAAGGCATCCACTCCCAGAAACAGTGACACGAAACCCAGAGGAGCGTACTAGAAGGCGATGGCCCAGGACTCAGAAATGAAACCAAGAGAGAGAGAGGATTATATGGATCGGGTAATGACAACGATAGGGAGAAAGAGAGAAATGCAGCAGAATCGGCGGAGCAGGAGAGCAGAAATAAGGGTAAAGCAGGTAGACCAGCGGTATAACACGCGAAAGAAAAAGAAGTAGGACCGACGTGACAGGACGGGATGCGCCAGACGAGCGGACAGCACAACAACAAGAGGCAAGGACATAAGAAGAAAAGAGGAAACGTACCGAAGAAAGAGCACAGAAAAGCAAGAAGGAAATAAACAGGAAAAGAAGGGAAGGATACATGTGCATGGGCAATAGGAAGACAAATAGAGAATTTTTGAACCAATGAGGGAGATAGAGACTTAGACAAAAACCGAGAGACAGCAGAGGATCGGTGCGAGTCAAGAAAAAAGAAGAGATTATAGAACACAGCTGCGAGTGACAAGACGGCAACGACACTATGGAGGCAAAGAAGAGAGAGGGAGAATGATGGACCACAGAATGTCCGAATGTGCAGAGATACCAAAACAGGAAGCCACGGTAGTCAAGCGGTAAAATAAAAACCGCCACAGCGCCCAGAACCGAGAACCTAGACAGAAGACAAGAGCGCAAACGACAAAAGCGGTGCAGGACGCCATAACGAGAGGGCACCAAAGAATGGGAACTACAACCAAAGGGATAACAGCATGAGGATAGATGTTACAGAGCCAAACACGTCGTCGAACGGCAGCCAAGAAGTTGCCCCAGAGAGCGCGAAAAGGGCAGCAGGCCGCAGGGAGCAGGGCAATGCACGTGGGGCTCATTAACCAGAACAAAAGGAGCGCAAAGACTTAGCTTTGGTGACAGAGCCGGGGGAACGAGGCTCGTGGGCGACGCAGGTGACGGATGGTACCAGGTCACTGATCGGAAGGGGATAATAGAAGGCTCAGACATCTGCATACGTCGCGATCTCATCAGTCGACAGGAGCGAGAACAAATCAGTGGATAGTTTGGAGATACAGACAATGAACACGCAATGAGAGGAGAAAGAAAAAAGAGGGAGATGCTTAAGCTGTGGTGAGGATACGACAAGGAGGGACGCGGGGAAGTCGGGAAGAAAGGCAGGGAAAGGTGTCAGCAGGACGGCGAATGAAACCAGCTGCGTGGTGTGAAGGCGTGAGTAAGTGGCAAAGGAAGTCTTCACACCAAAAGCAGCGGCGTGCGTGAAAACGTGGGAACGCAAACTAGAGAACGTGCTAATACAGAGCGAGGGTGAAAAAGAAAAAGTAAGGGGGGTTATGCAACATCCGGAGAATGAGAAGGTGAAAGAAGCAGAGCAAAGAGGATTAAGGGTGGGAACAAACGAAGAAAGAGACAAAATATAGGAAAACCAAGAGCGTAAGGCGCGTCCAAGAGCAAGGGTGGGAAGGATGAACGGCATAAAGGCAGTTAGGCGGAAGTGTGAAATAGACGCGTAAGACGGGACAGAACTAGACCGGATAATAGGAGACACGCAAAGTAACAAGGCAAGAAAACAACAGGACAAGAGGAGGCGGGAAGCAATAGAGGGGAGACATGAAGAAAAAAAAGTTGGTGACCGGCAAAAGACATAAGGCGTGTAAAGGGAATAAGGTTAGTGGGAAGGAGAATAAGGCGAAGGCCGGCGACTGCGGGAGAATGCTACGCGGATAAAGGAGCACCGCTATAATGAATAGCTGCCACCGTAAAAGGGGGGGCTGAAAAATTAGTTAGGGGGGAATGCTACTCGGAATAGTAATCGAAACACAAATGAATGACCCGTCCAAAGGAGTGCGCCATAGCGGTGCGGCCTAGAGCCATGCGAGTGTAAGGGGAGAAAGGATCTGTTATGAACGAGAACGGAAAAGGTGCGGAAGAAGAAAAACCAGTGTAAGAGAGTGGAGGACCGCGAAGTAGAGAATCAAAAGAAGGAGGAAACAAGATGAATGCCCGCCCGCGCGAAGCAATGAGGTACGCGGAGGTCGGCGCGAAGCGGCGGGCCTGGTATGCAGCAACGGCAAGGAAGAGCAAGCCAGGGCAAAAAGACTCAGTGCCAAGGCTGAGCAGCATATCGCGAATCTGGAACATATACATCAACGTGGGCTAGGGCGTGAGAGCGACAAAGGACTGCATGTACGATAAAACTGAAAGATAGAGCACGTGCGCGGAGGGAAAGCCACCGGATACCAGCTGCAGTAATAAATACTCGGGGGAGGGTGGGAGAGAAGGTGTAGAGACAAAAGAAAGTGGGACAGGACGGAATACGGCAGTGGCGGTGGGGAGCCAGGCCGTCGGACAGGAGGAGGGGTCAAAAAGGTAGGGGGCGCAGAAGGTACAGGTCGTCGCCGATGAGAGGGAGCGAGATGCGAGGCAGACTAGGTGCCATGATATCAGTGAAACAGGAGGGAAATGCGTGCAAGTCAGACAGCGAATATAGCTGCCCCGTAGCATAGGGGCTAATGGACCTCGGAAGAGGGCAGGGCTGGATCGGACAAGAAGGACGCCTGGACGCAATAGTCACTGCCGGCTGGCAGAGAACTGAAGGACTTCGGGGTGGTACAGATTACAAAGGGGCAAGGGGTCAGGGAGATGGCGAGTGCAAGGTGTGCTTGCATACGTGGTGCCGCGGAAGGCGACAGGAGCGGGAGGGATGCAACTCAAGAGGCAACCACATCACAGTGGCAAAGAGATCATGCCAAGTAGGCAAGTAAGGGGGAACTGGGCACGCATAGACCCTAACAGATCTCGGTACGTGAGGAACATCAGCCGAGCGGGATCTCCCTGGACAGTGCCAGCACCATGCAGCAGGGGTCGGCTGTGAGGCGGATCATTGGAGTGCTCAGAGGGGGAAGAGAGAGGTACCAAGAAGGACTGGCAACTGGAAAAAGAGGGTTTCTCAGGCGGAGGCAGGGAAAGGCGGAAGCACGGGAGAGTCCAAAGGCATACGGGAGCGCAACATAGGGTGGCGGAGCCGGGGATATAGTGTCCACAAGGGGAAGCGGAAGTGCCGAGCAGGGGCGAAGACGAGGAGTCGGGGAAGGGGGAAGGGGATGCGGGACGGAAAATAGGTGAACCGGACGCCATAAACGGCCAGTTATCACTGGCAACAGTGCAGCCGCGCAGAGGAGACGAACGGAGACGAGGCCACGCGGGCAAGGCAAAAGCGAAGCATCGCACCACTAATGAACAGGAGGAGCCCTGACAGCGGCCGTTCATATGAGCAAGCTGGGAAGCGGTTCACAAACAGGGCAGACGAACGGCGCTTTCCAGCCATCCCTGACTGGTGTCAGCCCGGAGAAGAAATCAGCTATAAAAGGAGCAGGGGAGTGGCGTGCCACGCGAAGATTAAACAAGCCCGCAGGAAATGCCGTCGGCAAGAATACGGAGGAGGCAGGTGGGATGGGCAGTTGTCAGAGTGGGCTCAGCAGAGCCGCGAAACGAAGGGGTGAATTCAGGTGGGCCGACGACAGCAACGCACGCAAAGTGCAAGAGGCAAGTGGGCGGTGCGTGTGGAAAACCCGCATCGTGATCGAGGACGCGCGGTGCGACACCATCTACTCCCGCCCAAAACCATGTGGTCGTAATGCAGCAGCACGCACACGCCAAAGCCCCACTAAGATCACGACGTCCGGAGACTCTGACGCGGAGGGACAGATGGGGGCAAGCCGGCGAACATGGAAGCGAATCATTAACATGCACAGAAGGTGTCCAAAGGGCGTAGGAGGGGTTAAGGCACTGTCTCCGATAGGGGACCACGGCTTATGCGCAGCCCGAACCCCGCCGAAGCGCCAGGAGAGGGGCCCGCGTCCAGGGCGGAACAACCAAGAACCCAGCGTCAATGCAGTAGGCAGCCGGGCTGAGAACGAAAGGACGTGCGAGCCAAGCGGTGGCCGACGGCCACACTGGCAGGCGCAATGAGATAGCGGGAGAAGCGCTGGGGTGAGAAGCACGCCTCATGCCCGCTACGACCAGAAAAAAAAACGACGCCGAGCAGGGCAGCAACAGCAGGGAATGGAAGGTCCGGTAGAGAGACAAGCGGGGCATCGAGCCGCAGACGGCCGCCACAGGAGACCAAGCCCTAGAAGAGTAGGCACGGCGGCCGCGTTGAGGCGTAGACAAAGCCCGGGGAGGGAGGACAGTGGGGAAGGCGAGAGCGAGCGATGACGCCGGGGATGGGCGCCATAGCGGGCGGGGTGCCGAAAGGGGTAGCCGGCGATGGGATGTGAGGGCACAAAAGGCGAAAAGGTCAGAATGGGAGAATGGGAGGAGGGCGGAGCGGGGGGAGAAGGGTGCAGCACGTGGGACAGAAGGACCAAACGAGCGGAGAGTGACACAGCGGCAGGTGGGAAAGGCGCGGCGCACGCTCTCGAACCCAAGGGTGCGATGCGAAGCGGGGTCCCAGACAGTGGCGCGCGGCCTGCGGTAGACGCACCCCGGCAGGAGCGCGAGCGAGGTGCGGGAGCGAGAACACCTGCGCATAAAGTGGGGTGCCGGCAAAGGCGGCGCCGGCAGGGTGGCGGGGGGTGCGGTCGGCGGCGGCGCAGGCTGCCGGGTGCAGCGTGCCGGACGGGCTCATCCCAAATTGGGAGCAGTGGAGTGAGGCAGACGGCCAGGAGTGGAGCGCGTTGGGGGGGGGCGTGGAAAGGGGCGCAGCGCGCCCGGGGTCGGCCCCGCACCATCGAGGAATTATCGAGCACGTTCTTCAAGAGAGCGGGGGGCCGAGCACGGCGCGCCGAACTACGTGCAGCAGGGCCGTACTCAGCCCAGGCCCACTGGAGCCCGGACATGACAGGCTGGCCAGGCAGGTGGGTGAAGTAGCACAGTATGGGGGGGAAGCATGGGCGCGGTAATAGCGAGGTTTGAAAGACCGGGGAACCAAGCAAGAGCCGAATCCAGAGACGAGGTAGGGAGGCCCAGGGCGTAGGGCTGCGACCCGGGAAGTTGCTGTGCAGGGCAGAGGAAGAGAGTGGCAGCGCTTCGCAGCGAGCCGGGATCCAGGTGGGCCTGCATTGGCCGAGATGTCAGTGGCCCGGCCAAGCCGAGAACGTGAGAAGGGCCGCGGGCGAGTGGCGAATGCGATGCGGCGGCGGGAGCGCGGATAGGCCACGAGGCAACGGGGGGCCGCTCACGCACAGAAACCGCGCAGTAGCCATGCCGAACTTCGGAGAGCAGGCGAAACGGCGTGAAGACCTCATCGAGGCAATGGGGGGGGGGGGTAGAGAGAGGTGTGGGTAAGTATAGGGAAAAGAAAGCGAAGACGGGCCCGGCGGTTCAGGCCTGAGCCAATGCTAGACCCCACGATGCAAGAGTAGTGGTCAAAGGAAGACGCTGGTGCAAGGAGAGACAAACACAAGGCAAGGAAGCCCCGTGTGATGATCGCCCGCCTAGGTTGACAGAGAGTGGATGGGGGAGCGTACCAGTGCGGGCAGTGGAGTGGTGATCAGGTAGCGCCATGAGTGCGAGCACGGGGCGAATAAAACTGCGCGGAAGCGGAGGTGAGGGGATAGAGGCGGTGCGCGCGCTTCGCGACAACCCGCGAGAGGAACAGCACCGTGACCGTAGAGCAACGCCAAGTCATGGCGAGGGCGCGGCTGGGCCGGCGGCCGGGGAGAGTGCGGAGTGGTGAGTGAGTGAGAGTGCGTGCGAAGACTGGTCCCGTTTGACGCTCCTGGGGGCGGCGGCTGGAGGTAGAGAGGGCGCAGGAGGGGTATCAGGCGTCGGGGAACGTAATTGCGGGAAGGAAGTGGGAATAGGTGAAACTTTTAGTGGATATGAGGTGAGAGTAGCCGCGCGAGAGAAGGGGGCGGGGCCCCCGGGGAGAGAAGGACGGGGGCGCCGGGTGGGCAGAGCTCACGCAGATGCATATGCTTGGCGGGCAGAAGACGGTGGGAAAGCGCACGCGGGAAAAATCCGAGTGACGGTAAGTGAGGTAGCAGTAGAGGGGGCACCTATCGCGAGTCCAGTGGGGTGCCATGGACGCGGTGACGGTCGGGCGTGCCAGCAGGCCCGGCCGTGGTCAGGGGGGCAAAGGCCACGCAGGAAGGCGCGAAGGGGGCGGAAGCGTCGTGGGGCGGCCAGGCCGCCGCGGCATGAGGGGGCGGGGGCAGATAGACTCGCCCAAAAGGCAGCAAAGCGCTCTGGCAGGGTTTGAGCAACGTGGAGTATGGGCACGCTCAACGCGCCGAGAACAAACTGGCCGGGTAGCTGATCGGGAGTGGGGGGGGGCTGCTGTTCGGGGTGCGGCGGCTTGCTAGAGCTTAAGCGGTGGCGGGTGGCGCTCAAGGCGAGGGCTGGGGGCCGGCGTGGATGGGCGTGGTGGGTACGCGAGTGGCGGGCCGTCTGACTCGGCGACAAAGTGGGACCTGACTGAGGTGTACAGCGTAGGAGGTTGCCGGCGCGATTCGTGATGCAGGGATTAGGCTGGTGCGACAAGGTCGCGCGATGGGCGCGCTTTGCGAAGCTTATTATTTCCTCAGGTACTCGTGGTGGCGTTCCGTCGTGGTCGTTCGGCCATTGTGAAGCAGGTGTCCTGCAAAGAGCCCCCAGTCAGAAGCTGCTTAGTGCTTCGGGGAGGCAGAAGAAAACCCGGTTACGTGTCGGACAGCGGGACCAGCGTCAGTGGAGATAGCTCTTCTCTCGAGGTAAATGACCCAGTGCGCTGCTCAGATGCCATTCCTAGGTCATAAAATGTGATGTTGGCAGGCCAATGACTAGACCCTGGGCTAGCGCCAATGTTGATTATGGGGGTAGATCGGCAGCGCTAGAGGCTATGTAGCGAGCAGGCGTCCAGCGTCGTAAGAACTCACGCCGTGCAGCTACCCCGTGTGCGGGGCGAGCAGGTCAGGCAGCGCCGGGTGGGCTGGGAAGGCGGGTCGATGACGGGCGGCTGGACAGCCAAGCCGTTTACGTGCACTAGCGGTGGGGCAGACGGGCGGGGATGATGGCTGGCAGTGCCACGGAGATTGGCGGCGGGACTTACTATCGGAGTGCGAGAGGGAGACAAGGACGGGAAGTTTCACTGGCCGAGACAGCAGAAGCGCCGCACGCAGAACAGAAAGTCAAGCGCGAGGGTGTAACACCCGAGGGAGGGGGACGCGCGGGTACACCGGCCTCCAATCACCGGGAGGCTCAAAATGCCATGGATTGCACGACACACGCAGCGCGCCCAAGACGTAACTCTGATCATGCGAAGCGCCGCTGAAAGGGGGGCCGTATTAGCTGAGTGCATTCCCCTGGCCACAGCGGGCTAGCGGAGCCGGGGCCCACAGCGTGCTGAGGGTAGAGAAGCGCGAGGCGAGTGGGTAGGGGATGGCGGCGCTCGTGGCGGAGAGGCACGGTCCCAGGCAGTTAGGAACCGCCAACCTACGAGGAATGACACGGGGGTGGAGGCCACCGAGAGACAGAAGCCGCTCGAATGGTAGAGAGAAAGGCCGGGGGTGAGTGCCAAAAGCATAAATGTGCAGTCATATAGGTCATGACAACGAGTTCAGCGGGGAGTGTAGAAAAATGCCAGGGGTAACTGAAGTTGTTGACGCGAGGTATAAGAGGCGGGCATAAAGGAATGTAGGGTGCGAGAGGAGAGGGGGCTTGCGGGGTTATTGAGGCCCCCAATACGGAGAGTTCTACGACCCGGATACAAGAGGGTCAGAGGTTCGCTCGTGTAGTTAGCTCCACACGCCTACAGTTATCAGAGCCAGCAACCTGCAGATGCGTGTGAACCAAGGGCATGATGCACCATGCCGAGCGGAAGAGAGGCGCTGTCAGCGGGAGGGTGCAAAAGAATCCCCCGCATGTCGATGGATGGGGCGGGATGGAGAGATAACAGTTGGCAGCGACCGTGCGGAATGGCCCTGGGGAGGACAGTATGATGGGACACGAAGGGTTAGCACATGCATGTAGCTGCACGTTCAGATACAGAAGGGCCGGTGAGGGAGCAGAGGAGCGGAGGTGAAGGTGCAGCGCATGTACCGAGTACAGGCGGAGCGTGCACGCAGAACAGGAAGAGGTCAGAGCGAGGAGGAGCAGGAGAGGGGAGAGGACGCGGGCGAGGACGTCAGAGCTACATCGTCAGAAGAGTGGAAAGTAATTGCAAATGTGCGGGATGACGCAGTAGAGAAGTGCAAGCGACTCCGAGTACACCAGTGTCACGCAAGAACACGTACAGAAGGCAAAGCCTGGAAGGAGCAGAGGAAGGGAGGCACGGTGGCCCGCACACAGGCGGAGCCAGCAGAATCATGGATAAGATAGGCCAAGGGCTAGACTGGAGCAGCAAAGTGAAGGACCCCGGCGAGGACAGGTCGGGGACGCGCACAACGTGGAAATAAGGCAATAGGGGGGATAGCAGCGGGAGGGTGCAAAGCGACTGGGCGTAGGACAGCGCAAGCGGCACGACAGACAGAGGGAAGAAGGGCGTTTTGGCGGCGGCGAAGGTGCCAGAGACGAAGGTGAAGTGCGACAGGCCGAAGTACAGCAGACGGCACAATGTCTAGAACATGGAAATGAACGTGGCAAATGCTGGGAGTACAGGTGGAGGTGAAGTGACTGGCGATGACAGAGCTGCACACGAAACACGGAAAGAAGGTCGAATGGGGGCAGTAGCAGAGGACGGGAAGGACGGTGCCGAGGCAGCATAGCGGCACGCAGAACAGTGGTAAAATAGATGTGTTGTCATAAGGGCGGAGGGTGGGAGCAGAGTGGTGAAAGGGATAGTGATTACCGAGGTACCGGGCACGAACGAAGGGGTCACACGAACGGGGCTGGTGGTCGCAGGTGGTGGCTGAAATGGGTGCCGCGTTCAACGCATGGCTGGTGCAAAGAAAGCTACAGAGCGAACGAAGAAGCCGGACAAGTGCGCGGGAAGGCCGGGAGTGCGAAAATGTAAGACGCGCGAGGTGCGCAATGTGCGAGCGTGAAGCCGTGGTCACCTGCGTGGTGCACTGCCGCGACACCTCGAGATCCCCGGTGCTGCAAGCGAAGGACTGGATGAGAAGAGTGATTTAATATGATAACTGGTTTTTTGTAAAGAACAGGACTGCGAAGCCGGTAAGAAGTGGAAAATCAGAGAGATAGAAAGGAGGATACAAATACAGGTTGGAGGTAATAATGAGAGAACGTTGACCAAGAAGGGAAAATCCGATAGTCGACGGGAACGCGTTGCAGTCAGTAGAATGAATTAACTAGAGGATTCCCAACAAAAACAAAAACAGAGAGAGGGGATATGAATGGAAGGTAGAGGACACGGGCTCGGGGCCAGGAGGTGAGTAAATGGAAACCCAAGCGCCGCGGAGACTATTTAGAATAGCATTTTATATTCTGTTGAGTATAAACTAAACGTAGGAGACTGGAAAGATAAGACGAGAAAATGAAAGAAGATAGATTTTGAGAACGAGATGAGAATTTAAACCACACTGAGTATTTAATAGTTACATTTTAGAAACCAGTGCACCGAGAAAGAGAGCTATATGATAGAATAGTTAATTTGCAGAACATAGTTACAGAAAAGACTAAAGACTCCGTGTAAGAGAGAATAGGATAGGAGAGAGAGCCCTTGTGAGATTAGTAGAGATGAGATTAAAGACCTCAATAGAGACGGTGAATATATCCAAGAACGAGAACGAGTTGTATGAGAACATTAATTGTTTTTTGATGAAAGCATACTATTCACCCCATTGTCCATGGTGTAAAGAAGATATACAACAGAAATAGTACGTAACAAAAACAATTCCTTAAAGACAAAATTTTTTCTATTGAAGATGAGTAGTTGCAAGAATGATAAACCTGAGAGAAGACGATCACCCATGAGATTTAATGAAGCGACTGAGCTGAACGATACCGGGAGAGATTTAAGAGAATATATAGAGAAAATATAATGGAGACCCAGCATATGACAGAAGTAATATTATCACTATTTGAAGAGAAGGATTTGAACACTACTTTGCAGAAGACGAGAATGTATGATGCGATATAAGAAAGATATATGAGATGAATTAAAGGAGCAGAATGATTATAAAATGGTTCGATTAGAGTAGAAGATTATAGCCTGAATAGTATAGTCACAGATAACCAGAACGCAGAGATAAGACGAGAGAGGGAGATAAAAGAATCATTATGTTGAGAATGAGAAGATATTGCAGATTAACACTTTTAGGAGTAATACATTAATATATTATTATATAGAATAGATGAAAGTATGTAGAGATGATTTGGTCATGTGAGATTATTCCTGATGATAAATTGAAACAATTTCAAATATTATAAAGAGAGAGAACCATTTGGCGTTTATGACTATCAGATGGAGTTAAATGAGAAAATTGATACTTCTAAATCTAAAGTATTTAAAGACAATGATGGTAGTAAATAAGATAATGTCATAGAGACTGTACTGAGTAAATTGTCTCAGAAAACACGACACAGAATAAAGAAAGTTGAACCGATATACGAATTTTTTGTATCATTAAATGGATTATTATGAGTACTCCGAAAGAACTATTAGGAATTCGATAATATTAGAGAGTATAGCAGATAGCGTAAGCAGAATACCTGAAGATGCGAAGAAGAACATCAACCAATTTATTCAGATGACTAATGAACTTCTTCCGCTACGAGATGCGACTATAGTATATTATGACGGAACGACGTAGTATAGGAATGGGGATTTTTGGACGGTGACACGACAGCGGGGAAAGGGACGTAGTGGAGGGGGGCCCCGACAGGGCCCATTATCAATGGGAAAGGGGCACAGGACAGGTGTAGAGGAACTCCCAGCTCCTTCAGGCTCGATTACCAAGGCAAGCAACTAAGCTGCCAGCCCATGGGATCGAGCAGGCTTAGGCAGGCTAAGGCACAGAGCACAAGGCGAGAGCTCAAAGGAACCGTTAGGTGTCGGGAGGGAAGAAAGGGTGACCGGGGATGTGGGGGTGCGAGGGCGGGGTGTGTTACTGTATAAGGTAAATAGAGTGGGCTATGAGATTGGATCCTCCTACGATGCATTCGGGATAAATCCGACGACATGGAATGACTCAGACAAACGCGCCTGACTCAATACTCACGGCAATGCTGGTCGATGGCCGGCCGTAATGAACGAGCGAAAGTGACTAATAAATCCCGAGGCGGAACGAGGAACCTTCGTAATTTTTATAAAAAACGCACGACCCGAGAGCGGCATAATTTCGCTTTCATCCACATGCCAGGCCCCATATCGGCACACACAACCGAAGCAACATTATTGAAGGATTGAGATTATTATTTGTGATGACTACTGAGACAGATTAAGATAGGAAGGAGATGATAGAAAAGAAGATACGTCGTATAGACCTCACCAGAAATTAATGATGCGAATATGTATAATCAGAATGAAGAATTTGAAGAGATATGTTGACAGATACTGATACTATTGAGAAATGAGTATGAAGATTCGAATGTATTAGAAAATTTGAGTGCAGTTTAAAGATAGTAGAAGAAAGAGAGAATTAAGAAATTATATATTTAATTCAATATTGACGATGATACTATGTCATCACACTTTTAGATGAGGAATATATACTACGACTTATGGATAAATTGAGAGATAACTTAGACTTAATTTTTTTAGAAGAACGATAGTTAATTTCAATAGTGTACGAGCGGGACCAGTTATAATGACGGCTTCGTGAGATGAATTGCCCCTAGTTCCGACTCCCGAAGTGGGCAAAATTCCGTCTAACAACCTGGTATACCATTTTGTTAACCTATAATTAGACGAAAAGGTATAATAACATGGCTGGGTGTAGTCGAGGTACAACATAAATATTATAGGAAAATATATAAAAAGACCGTGTATAGATGAGAGATCAAAATGGAAAAAATAAGTGATATCGATATACGTGTACACAAAGACAGAGGGGGTAGAATAACGGGATAATATGGAAGGTGACAAGCGCAATGACGATAAAGCAAATAGGAATGCCAACGAGGAACTTACTGTATAAACAATCATCGATGACTGAAGTAGGCGATAAGCGATAGAAACAGACGGATAAGGGTGGAAAGAACAAAGAACCGAAGATGAAACGAGAGAATAAGAAAGGGCAGGATGGAAAGAATTCATGAATAGGTTTAAGAAAGGCGTTAAATCAATTGAGACTAGTGACGTGGACAGAGACACGGACGGTTGGCTCGGGGAAGAAGACAAGAAACAAGCGAGCGGACGTGAAAAAGTCGAAAGGGCCGCAAATCGAAGTAAGGGGGGAAATAGAAGGCCGATATACGAGTGACCCAGCGGGGGGCAACAGCAAAAACGGTTGTGTGATAATAAGGGTTTTACCAACGATTCGTCGGGGG
>JABUQX010137977.1:7500-21742 GCA_015478945.1 Trachelipus rathkii | reverse complement strand
ATGGTAATTTATCTAAAATTTCTTTAGGTATCTTCTGTTCCAAAATGGTTCCAATTATGATGGAACAACTTTTGCAACTATTTATTAATTCTTGTGTCTTTAAACTTTCAACACAGCATGTTATCTCTGCCTTAAACTTAAACATGTCATTAAAATTGTACCTAGGTACCTTAATATTAATAAGCTTTAAGATTAGAGTTTGTATTAATTTATGTTTATTGCCAAAATTTTCCTTCAAAGTCTCCATTACTATGGGATAATTATCCCCCCTCAAAGCATAACCTGACACCAACGTTAAAGCTACACCCTTAAGACACCCTAAGAGAGCTTCTAACTTTGCTGCATTTGAATAATTACGGCTTTCTACATTAGCTTGAAAACTTCGTAAAAATGGTCAAATTGTAAAACGTCACCACTAAAAGTAGGAAGGGTTCTAGTAGGAGCTTTGAATAACTCTGGCTCACGCTCTTTGTGTTCATGACTGTTTTTATTGAGTGGGGACATGTCTTTACTTATTATTTTTTGAACAAGTGTTTGTATTTTATTAATATATTCATCTATAAGCAAAATTCTATCATAAGCTCGTTCATCATCCCTTACACTATTCATTCACCAGTTAAACAACTTTGAAACAAGGTCTCCACAGCCGTGATTAACTCCTTCTTAAGAGAGTTAATAAGCGGATTTAGTTCGCAGATAAATAATCAAAGTCCAAGTGCACCATTGACCAATTGCGAACATTTATTTGCATTGCACCAATCTCGTTTGCCTGTTTTCTTATCCTTTTCCCTATTATCAATTTTACGCTCTTGCAATTCTGGACTTACTCTCTAATGTTACCCTCATTTTTGCGGCACGAAAAAGCGGTGGTGTACTTATTATCTCAATTATGGAAATGCATTATTATCAATTTATTATTAAAATAGCCAAAAAAATTAGAAATAAATCCCAACCCCCATTAAGAACAACCATTTATTAAACTCTGGATATTTTAAAACATTTATTAATAACCAGTCAAAATATCCTTCCCAGCTCCCTTAAAAAAGGGAAAACACAAATCTGTCATAACAACTATGAGTTTTTTTCATAACTTAAGTAGAAATAAAAATTATGTTTAAAGGGTCTGCGAGCTCACCAAAATATCTAGCCAAAGCTTGGTGTTTTCCCCAACGATAAAGTTCAAATGTTTTAATAAATAAATAAAGAAATAAATTCGGTTTCTAATCCTTATGAGTGAGAAAGAGAGAAGAAACGAAGGTCGAAGAAGAAAGAAAACATGCAACTAAAATATCAATTTAGCTGGAAGGAGAAACAGAAGATAAAATAAAAATATAAAAAAAATCAAGTTTAACTTAACAGCCTAAACCAATTATAATATCCCACAGAAATTTAGGTAAATAAACAATCTTCAATAAAAGCGAGAACCTGTAAGTCACCACTCCAACCAACAAAGAAATGAAAGGACCAAATAGCTCCTTCCCGATCAAAATTCAGGAAAAATCAGCTATTCTATTACCATACCACCGCCAACTCATTCCAAGACCTAAAAAAATTAATAAAAACGCGAAAAGAGTACCATATTCTGGTCGAGGAAAATATAAATGTCTCTTCAGCTCTTGAGATGATAATACAACAATTGAAAAACAAATAATAAGAATAATAATAATGGTTACTTATTAATAATATCATAATAATGCTATAAATTAGATATGTACAACTTTAATAAGCATTCCACTAAGAAGAACTGAGGAGTCATAAACTTTAAATTTAAACATTAATTTACAATTACACCAATAACACCATAAAACACGGGGAAAAAAGTATAAAACGCAATAAAAACTTTCCAGTAAAAAAAGGAACAATAAAATAAATCACTGAATTAAAAATAAAGGAATATTCGAACATGAATATAATACCCCCACCAAATAAACTATTTCGTTTTTCCACCAAATAAAGTCAAATTCAAACCACAAAACAAGAGAAAAAGAACAACGGGGGACCAATAGATCCCTTCTTACAAACGAAATAGGAACATTAGAAATTCTACCATACCACCGCCACATTCATCTTCCAGATCCTAAAACAAATATAAAACGGACGGAGTAATTACTGGTGACTCGACCGAAAATATAAATATCCTGTTGCAATGTGAAGCGTAAACAAATAGTACAGATAATAATATAAGTAATAATAATGTAATAATATAATCAATAATAATAATAATAATAATATAAATCCGCAAACTTTCAGCAGATTTGTTACCCCGATAGAAGGCTCGGAAATAAATATGGACGAAATCACTGAAAATATTCACTCAAACCTTTTAATAACAAACGAAATTTAATCGTGATTAAGATAAAATAAGGTCCTTTATTATTATGCTCTTATTATTTTTTTTGGAACCGTACAAAACCTGAAAAGTCCATTCACTGACAGAGAAAAAAATCAAGACCTCTAGCATCAAATCAATTGGTTACATTCCTAACAACACCATATCACGCGAAAAATCCACTTGAAAATAACGAACCAAATGTCTCCATTAAGGCACTAACGTCAACAATTTAATAACACAGAATGAAATGAACGTTCTACACAAAATTAAAGGAAACCAAAATACCACCTCCATCCAGCGCTCTCAGTGAAAAACAGTACACTACAAATTACAAAAAAAAAACCCTTAAGAGTCTCCAACAACAACCTATCACGCGAACGAAACCCCACAAATTGGACCAAAAGGCCTGCGGAAAATTTCCAAGCCTCACTTTAAATAATTACGAAAGTAAGTCGACACCGAACAAAGCTAAATTCGTCAAATCGAGTCACCTCCCCACAAACAAATGACTTCTCAATAAACAAGAAAACTGTGTTTCTGAAAACCAAACAAGTTTTCCACGTATTTAAAGAAAACTCAGTACTCATTAATAACCGTGTATGCTAATGTTCTAAATTGTCACGAAGAGCCCTAGTTTCTCCAGTTAAAGAAATATTTTAATTTTAACAATATTAAAAAGGGCTAAATGAAGTGTTCAACAAAGGATTGGAAATACTTAACACAAAAAATATTTCAATTAACGGCCTTGCTATGAATATAAATATAAAAGTTTTAAGTATACTTACCAGTAACCAGGTAAACGAAACCTATAATAAAGGCAAATTAATATAACTTAACTTTAATAGACAAGGCCAAAACTCAAACCCAAATCAAAATTATAAAAATGACCAAAAGTAATTGTTCCAAGAAGCACAGGCCTAATCAGATTGAAAAATCGTTCCAACAAATTTAGAAAAAAAATGCCTCAATACAATCTATATACTATTAAACAAATATTAAAACGAGGGAACTATACTAAACAAAGAAACTTACATAATAAAATAAAGACTAATAAAAACTTTAAAAGAGAGTTCTCAAAACCTCAAAATTAACACACTCATTAAAATAAAACGTAAAAATCTAATACCTTCCATCACCAAATGACTAATTAAAATGTACGCTCCTGCAACGTACCAAAAACACCTAACTGAATACATTATTCAACGGCAAAGAATTTATAAAGGGAACAAAGATTGAAGAGATAAAAATAGATGTTGAAATAAATTACTAGTCAATGAATGGCCAAAATAAAAAATACACAATAAATAAAACTTAACAATGACATTCTCAAACAACAAAATCCAGCCGCATTAGCAAAACCATACATATGCTAACATTTCCTACGACACACACCAACCTACCACCAACAATTACCAACAGGAAAAAACTAAAAACACACTCAGAAAACTACCCCTCAGGGACTACACAATCACCCACCCCCCTCTTTAACACTGAAAGGTACAGACCACAATACAAATCCCCTTCAACAAACATTCACCAGCTACATAGACTAGACTCAAATCTCTAAACCTACATTTAAAACAACCTCGGTGAAAAAAACACTCATCACTCCTATCACAGCATCTGTTCAACAATACCTGGCAAACCTTAATTATATTCCCTCAATCTAGAAAACAAGCATTCATACTCCAAAACAAACCTAAAAAAGACCCAACTCCCCCTCCTCTTTACCGCCCAATCTCTCTCATCTCCTCCAAGTAAACTACTGGTGAAACTAAATATTAAACAAAATCTCCTACTCATCACAGCTCCCTGATTTCCAACTGGCTATTAAAATCAACCACATCAACACAATACAGCTCTTAACCTCCCTCACCAACACAATTCATACAAATAGCTTCCAACAATTCCCACATCCCAATAGATCCATTTTACACAACAATCGACATCCAACAAGCCTTTGACACGAGTCCACCACAATAACATTTACTATACAAAAAAAATCCCTCTTACAAATCCCCTTAAGAACCACTAAAATGACAAAAAAGGCTTTAAACTAATTTTCCTTTACTTTCAGCTAAACTATCAAACCTTACCACAAAAACAATCTCTCAATCACTCCATAATAAATATCAACAAACGACGTTCCACAGGGCGCCATTCTCTCCTCCCATTCCTCTAATCAACTCCTTTCACAAGACATTACCTTGCCCATCACCTTAACCACCAATCCACACAACTCATATACATACGCAGAATCCTGATCCATCCGACCTCAATTTCTCAAACATCGCAGACCGTAAATAATCAGCCCACTTCAAACAACACCCAAGCAAATACCGTAGAAACAACATTAATAGAAACTTGGAATATACATCTTCCAACAGAACTGAATCCGCCTCCCCCATCAAAATCACACTCCAATCACCCTCCACCGATGACATCCAGAACGCCCACCAATTCTTCACTCCAAACCCAATACGTATTCATTCCACTGTGGGAACAACAATCCCCTTCCAGCCTAATTCAAAAACCCAAAATAAAATAGAGACTTACCCATATGACACACACAGTGAAACGTCGTCCCCCCACATTGACAAAATTACACTCATCCCAAACCAAAACGGAAACTCAAATACGCCTCCGAACCACTCTTCCCCAAATAAATTTCAGTGACAGAGAAAACACAACACCTTAACCACCACTTATAAAACAACTACCAGACCCAGCAAATATAAAACTAATGCTTTCCCCACGCCAAATGGTTCCCTGCACACTGTCAAAAAATCCTTAACTCAAAAAAACTCCACAAATCACACAAAACACCGCCCTTTAGAATTGATTACTGGATGCATTAAACACCCATTCAAAACTTTACATGCAACGAGGACTTGCTCCTTCCTATCTCACCCAACCCACTGAGAATTGGTGGGCAGACGCCAATCCTCTACCAGAAAAACCCCTACAAATCCCAACCCACCATTGTCACAATTACCTCCAACCCTTCCCGGACAAACAGAACCTAACAATGCCCCACCGGGCAATCGCTCTACCATTGTCTATTACCAACTCTATCATTATTAATGACAATTAGTTCTACACCACAACATTTATTTCCTCACCCCCTCCATACCCAAACTACGATCAATGGCTATATTACACTATTATGTCTCTATATCACATAACTACACTTAAACCACCGCTAACCTACAAACCGCAACACCAATACCAAAATTATAACTTAAAAACTACACCCCATCACCCCAAAAATCTATCCCCAACAATAATAAAGAAGAAAAAACACGTCCAGAAGAAGAAGCAACATGATGGTGGATAACCATCGCCCAGGGGCAGGAGACAGTGTCCAATCACCCCAGACTGCTTTACAACATATAAAATTTCAAACTTTAGACTAATAAGGCAGTTACGCCGGATCCCCAAACCTGCACACAGATGTCACGAATTTCCCAGGCACAGAAGTGGGGGAGAGACACCTCTACTTCTTGCGTGTGCTCCTGCTCTTCGACGCCCTCCTGTGCCTCCCCGACTATTATCTATTCAATCTAATCCTCTTCTCGATATCCTCTGTGTGGAAACCGCCCCAGAGCCAGGTAGCCAGCGGTATTCTATATCCTGGAATAGCTCTAGTTGTGGGCCTTCCAAATTATTAAGGATGGAAGCAGTGTCTGTTGTCTCATGACTTAGTAAGTTTGATCAAATAAATAATATAATATACCTAAAAAAATATATAAATATCTAATATATCATTGGACTAATAATATTTTCCTCACTTATAAATATAATATATATATATAGGCTATTATATTTACAATTTTTGATATTTTTTTATTATTTATTTTATTTTTTTTATTATAAAATAAAATAAAAAATAAAATAATAAAAAATAAATACTAAACTTATTTTTATGTATTTATTCATATACTATAAATAAAATATAACAAAAATAATGGTAGGACACTATGATTATTAAATTTATTTAATAATAAAATATAAAATATTGTGCCAAAATTGGTTTAACTTCTTTCTTTTTTGTTAATACATTCGTGATTTGAAGAAGAACTGTTTAATGAGTTGTATTCGTCGGGTGTTAGTGTTGTAGCATTTACATAGGAGACCGCTATAGGCGAGACGGTTGGCCGACAACTCTGCGCTCTCTTTATTTTTACCACCAGACGGGAGTGAATGATGTATATTGGTGGAGTGAGCGTTGTAATGGTGAGACTCGTAATTGTTTTAATGGTGTGCAAAGAAGGAAATATGGTATTTAATTTATATTTTGGGGTTATTATAAGTTATTTATTTTGTAAGATAGTGGAATCATAATTAATAAAAAGTAAGGATTAGAAGTTATTTTGAATTTATATATAATAGGCAAAACTATTAAAATGTTGCAAATGGTACTTACATCAATAGATGATAGACATTTTTAATGTTTGTTAATAAAATGTTATCACACTGACGTTTAAAAGTATTGTATTATTCTATCAGGTGATTTTGATTTGGATTTAAAATCACGAAAATCTATGTACTTTAAAAAGAGAGAACAGCTGGAATCGATTCTATTTTAATAGTTTCATAGGGATTGTAGTAAAATATGTTTACAATGAAATCAAGTATAAATATTTCTCCTCATTCTAATAATGTGTAACGTTATAAGGGAGATATAAAGGGGCATATAAGTTAAGTAGAAATTATATATGTAGGTGGAAATTAAGTATCTTATTGTAAGTTATGTTTTGAATAAGGTAAAAGGTATTTATGTCATAGGATATTTTATGGTCGAAAATAGAGTAGCGTATCGTGAAAGTGACTACTGAAGTGAATTCTTTGTAATGTTTTGAAATTAAAAATATATAAGGAAAAAGCTGAGAGATGTGCTCCAGTTTTGGTGATTATTTGGAGTCGCCTTTAAATAGTTTAGTGTCGATATGTACACTGTAAGGTAGTTGAAATAAAATCTTGTGGTTACTATATTTTTGTAAATCAATTTTTTTTATGATTAAAAAATGAGGTAGATGAATAGTTAAGATTATATTATTATAAGGTATATTTATTTCAGGTGTTATTAAATGAGGCACATTCCCCACACCCAAAACACCTGGTGTGAATGTAAAATTATTGAAGTTTGGAATAGGGGAGACCTTAATTTTTCTTATTGGCTCTTATTCTTGGCATTTGGTAATTAGATGTAATTGGTATTTGTCGGTGGTGAGGCTTCTGATTATTGTATTTAAGAATGTATCGTATGACGAAAATAAGTTAAGCGAGTCAATGTCAGGTTCCCAAATGACGTAAGTTCAGATGATGAATATTGGAAATATTTTATGGTAAAATTAAAAAAATTATGCAAGATGTAGCTTACACAGATAGATACAACTGTATAATGTCTCCCTATGTTATAATATAATAATTGAATATAATATGCAATTAAATTATAACAATATATTAATTATGATATGGAAATGTTTCCTAAGAATTACTGGTCTCGATGAAAAAAATCTGTGTTTGTTTAGTGATATGTATCGGATGCAAATAGTGGTTATGATGAAGTAGAGGGGTGCTTCTCCACTGATTCCTTATGTATATGGCCGCGTGGCGGGCCTATATGAATTGTTACCGGCATCGTGCGATGTGTGCGGCCGAGAGATCTGAAGAGAGAGAGCTTTGGAGGATATGCAGTAGAGAGATATTGGCAGGGTATGTAAAATGCGCAGTAGTTTAGCAGAAAGGGATTTATTTCTAAAAGTATCAAAAGGTGATAAAACTAATGTCTTTTTCTTTTTTTTTCCATGTGTTAGTGAGTTGAAGGGGACTCTCTATGTTCGCTCCAGTGCGTTAAAACTCCAAATGTTAAATGTTTATTTTGTCCGTTCTGGCCGACACAAATATAACAAAAAGTGTCCTACGAATAATAATTACACTTCCGTGAAGGCGGGAACAATATGGAATTAGTGGGAGGGGAGGGGGAGAGAGGAAACGGAGTGGAATTGGGTAGTTTGGGTTGAACCCGTTCGTACGGACATAAAGAGAATTTTAACATATTTTTTTCTCTAAATATCCGGTTCTGCCAGAATTTTATCACATCGTGTTGTTAAGTGTTTGAATTTAGATAGAGAGGGTGATATAAGAGTCTTTAGAATGCTTGTCAAGTAGTTATGGTGCGAGGGTTCTTACTAAATCTTGTGAGGGCGGGCCTCACTCTTCGTCTCGAAATTTCCCCTTAGTTGAATTCATAGAAGCTTGACCTCTCGTGGGTGGTTTCCGAGTCAACATCAAAGTGCTTCCACGGATTAGATAGCATTAGGGGCCTCCCCTGTTCTCTAAAGTTATTCAAGAAGTACTATAGAATCTTAATGTATTGTTCCGCTTATCTTTTTGTTGGCTATGATTATGGTACCTACGCCCACTCTTAAAGAGGAGTAGGTCGTAGACTGTGATCGTGCTAGTGATAGAAATTAAAAAAAATGAAGAAGAAAATATACTTATTAGAGGTTGTTGTTTTGATGAAGAAACGAGGTAACACGATTGAAGAGAAGAAATATATAGTAAGTATTTTTGTATTCATGGTTCTTATTTAGCATACATAGTCAGAAGAAAGAAGGAGCGGCCTATAATTTTTTTTTTTTTACCATGGTAATATTGATAGTACGGGTTAGTTAAGCGAGAAAAAATGAAATAATAGCTCGCCTCCCCGTTTTGGGCCTTTGTTGGCGACGATACCGTATCCTCGGCCATGCGTTATTGAGAAAAGCCCACCCAAAGTTTTCCCGGTTTTTTTCCGAAGTGATGCGCAAAAGTCTGGATATTGTGATATAGTCGATTTACCGATGTATGTAATGACGCAGAAAGAGAATTAATTATGAGATTGGCAGACAAGCCCCCCGTAAGAATATATGGGTGGGATGGTGCCGATTTAAAGAAGAAATTTGAGTTTTATCAAGTGGGCGCGGGCAAAGAGTTTCTTTGTAATTTTGGCGCGTGTCAGTTTAGTTTCCGCGGTCACATCTAAACATGAAAGGCCAATGGGTAGAACCCCTAAAACCAATTTTATTCTAGTGTGGGGACGATAATACCAATAAAATAGAATGGGTCTCGACGCAGCAACTCCCAAATAGACAGCTGGGGGGGGGTGGAGATGTTCCCTGAGTAACTCTGGTATGGACGAAAGCCATTTAGTGAATATCAACTAAAAAAGAGACTCAAATTGCGGCGAGAAAGCAATGTTTTCTAGATGTTTAATCATCAAGTGGAACGCCTCCCCTTTGTCATATATAACAAAGACGTCTTTTGTTCCATATCTTTCTCCCATCTTACTGTCTTGTGTTTCCTGTCATAACGCTCCGGGTAGCTGTGTAGCCGCATCTCTTATTCTCCCTCTAATTGGGTGGAGAAAAAAAAAGGATCTTAGATATTATAATATGTTATAATATTTTTTAAGTGTGTTATATTTTTTTTTTTGTATTTTTTATTCAAATTATATTAATTAATTGTTATTACTATATATTAATGTATTTATAAGTAAATTATATGGATTAAATTTTATTATTACTATTATTTTACATTTTTTCTCATATATCTATATAAAAGTGCAACGGAAATGATTGTTGCACGAACAAAAAAAAATAGAAATTAGCACATAAGATTTTTATGAATTTCGTTAAACTTTTTGAGAAATACTTATAATTATAACTTTAAAGTTTATTATAAAAATAATAGTACTTTAAAACAAAAAAAACAGCTTTTGATTAAAAAAAAAATGTACCAAAAATCAATATATAAAATTTTGTGATTTTACGGAATTTTAGCTATACATAGATTTACCACAAGTGGTGAAAATAAAACTAAAATAAATATAAAAGTAAAAAATCATAATATACAAATATTAATATAATAACGGTGCTAGTGTAGTCAGACTATTTATTTAGATATAGCGTGAGCTACTCAGAAAAATAGAATAAAAAAATAAATGACGCAATTATTTTTATGTCAAAGCCTAAAGTGATGGCGGTGGTGAAATTACACGTTTAAGAAACGGGGGTAATAAGAAGGCAAAAGATTAACTTACCCTACTTATAACAAAAAAATATTATCTTACAGGGATGAGACTATATATAGAGTATAATAATATATTATTTTAAAAATTTGTTCTTCCAAATTAAACTCCCATATGGTCAGAAACGAGCAGGGTCCTATAATATTTTATTTTCAACATGGGCGTACAGAACACAGTGTGCCATAATTCTGGGGGGGCTATACATTTTGACCTTTATTTTATGTGTAATATTGACTGCACAATAACGTATTATGTCAAAAAGTAGGAAGAGACTGGTGGGAGACCCCATAGAGTTATACCCCTGTCTGTATAGAGCAATGTAAGGTTTAAATAGAAAGATTCCTTTATTTAAAGGACGAGAAACGAGACACCATAATCCTGGATATATATTTTAAAAGAGAAAATCGGGACTTTGTGTTGTGTCAGAATCGGCGAGTCATAAAGGGGGAGAGAAGAAATGGGTTCGGCAGTTTTTTTTTTTAATAAGTAGTCATTTTCAAATTTATCCCTTTAAAAATAATATAAATAAAATGTATATAGTTTTTTTTTTACAAAACTATTTATAGGGTGATAGTACTGTTGATTGTATAATCTATATAATAGTTTTAAAAAATAAATAAAAAAACAACATAATAAACCTTTATTAAAAAACTGAATTATAATAAGTTCATAAATATAACTAATTATATCTTTATTATTATGAGAAGTCAAAGTAGAGTTATTCTTACGGGATAAATAAAACTTATTAAATTTCCATTTATTAAAATAACAGTATCGAGGTCCACGCGGGTGGTGACAATACTCAATAGGTGTACGGTTGTTTCCCTTCATAGCGTATGCCATCACAGACAGGAAACTCTCATGAAATCAGTTAGTAACGATTAATTCATGTATTTAAATTTATTTTGGAGTGAAGAGAGTTCGTACGCAGTGCTCATATAATATACCAACAACATAACAAGAGTTCACAGGGGGAGACCGACGATCGTAAATTTCCTCTACTATTGCCGCCAATAACTCCTGTTTCATATCCATAATAAGAAGAGGTAAGAGTCTAATCAAATCTTCCCAAATAAACCCCCACAAAACCCGTCCTCCCTATAAATGCACGTGAAATTTTATCTATTTTATAAATTGTAACACTTACTTCTCCAGGAACATTCATATTTTCACCTGAGATTACTATAATCCATCTTTATATATCTTATTGGACCCTCCCTATGTGTTCACATTTCTTTATTACGGTAATTCAGCATAGTTGCTTTTTATATTCTATATATAATCTGCCCTCTTACTTATATCAACTACAATCTATAAATCCAACAAGACAAGTCATTCTTCTCGATGTTTATTTTTCTATAATGTATACTTTTTCACATATTTTACCTTATTTCTTACATAACACCCCAAAACAACTCTCTAACAAAATAATGTGAGAAAAAAATGTGTCGAAAATATATTTCTCAAACACCCTTACCAACGAATTCTATTATTATAATTTCTTATAGCCAGGGTACCCACCCCTGAAGAATCATTTATACAAAAGTAGGTAGGGTAAACTACTTTTTGTTTAGGTATATTGTGTATACTTTGGAAAACTACGATTTTAATACGTTCATGAAACTCAGAACGAAGTTTCCCATAAGGAATAATGGGAATGATATAGTCCGTTCCTAACATCCAATAATATTACGCTAAAATAACTGTTCAAATAATAAAAGAAACAGAATTTAAATAAATGGTAATAATTAAATTGCATTTTACCTTTATTGAGGTCTCCTGTTTGAGTATGGAAGATGATGAGAGGGGAGTATAGAGGTTACAGTTTGAAAGACGTCAGGTAGCAAGTCTTCCTTAGGAGTTTGTTTCATTTTCCGTTTTCTATCACTGGATTCATTTGTTTGCTCCCTAATTAAATATGTGTCCTGTGGCTTTTGATTTTGACCCCTTTTCAAAAAAAATTTTTGAAATGAGTCTAGGCATGATCATTAAACATGTTTATGACCCTGACTGCTATTGTTTTTCTGGGTGATATTTCTCCACAAAATGCTGCACTTTCCCCACATACCACAGATTTCCTTAATTTTTTATTAATGTACATCTTTCCCTCTCACTTCCTCTGAAACCATTTCTTTAGTTGCTGACTGTTGTTGCTTCTGCTGAAGATCCAGGAGTTTCTTCGTTTCTTCTCTGTGATCTTTCAACAACTCTCCAACATCATCGTCACTCACTTCCAGTCTCATGGACTTCCCCAGAAAAACGATATCCTCAACTAAAAGCACTGCCTCATGCTCAAAGCTTTCAAAATCCTTTCCTAAATAAGCTGTTTATAAGGCTAATGCAGTTCAGGATATTGAAATGATTTTACCAAAACTCTCAGAAGATTAACTCTGTGTTGTTAATCACCTGGAACAGAGCCTTCTTGTACGTTTTTTTTTAAAAATCGGAGATGACTTGCTTGTCCTTGGGCTTTATGAGAGGAGTCTTGTTAGGAGGCAAAAAGTTAATTGCTATGAAACTAAAATTATCCAAAAGCTGGTTCTCAAAACCTGAAGGATGAGCAGGACCATTGTCCATTACCAGAAAGTGCAAAAGAGGCAAATTGTTTTTGTTTTGTAGGAGGTTTTTCTGCAGTAAAGACAAACACTTTATTTATCCACTCAATTAAAACGTTTAATTTGCTTTTTATTACATCATATTTTTTAAATACCCTCGGATTTCCTGAGTAGTACACCAGGCTTCACTTTACAATCCCCACTCGCAGTTGCACTCGGCAAGAGTGTTAGCCTATCCTTCACAGGCCTTTTTTTCCAGAGTTGCAACTCCTCCGTGGTGATAAAAATGCTCTTTGGCATTTGCCTCCAAAAGAAGCTTGTTTCACTGCAATTGAACACTTGTCGGGGTGGAGAATTCTTCAGCATCGACAAAATCACTGAATTCAGTCACATAATCTTCGGCCTCCACATGCCTCATAACACAATGAATATCACTTCTTTTTCAAAAAAGTACCACCGTAAGTCCGACCAGTTCGCAGCACCGAAGTGCCAGAAACGTTTCCTCATCGTAGGCGGAAGACTTTCCTGCAGAAGGCTTAGAAAATAGAACAGGATACATATATAAGAAAGAGGTAGGAAAAGGTCTAGAATGTTTGGTTCATCTCCAAGACGATCAGGGATAGGAGTAGGGAGCTGCTTAACTGCTCGAGGTCAATCTGAATAGGAAAGTGGTAGGCAAGTTCACCAGTACTATCATAAGAACTAGAGGAAAGCCATTGACTGGGATTAAGGTTGAAATCACTAAGAATGATGATTTCAGAGAAAGGTGAAGGGAAGGATTTGTTCTAATTTGCAGTTTTAGTAATCGAAGAATCGAAGAATTCAGGATAGTCAGTTGAGTTAGGAGACAGATATCCAAACAGATGAATTTAGTAGCGAACAGGATTATTATTATTATTATTATTATTATTATTATTATTATTATTATTATTATTATTATTATTATTATTATTATTATTATTATTATTATTATTATTATTATTATTATTATTATTATTATTATTATTATTATTATTATATTATAATTATAATTATAATTATTATTATTATTATTATTATTATTATTATTATTATTATTATTATTATTATTATTATTATTATTATTATTATTATTATTATTATTATTATTATTATTATTATTATTATTATTATTATTATTATTATAATTATTATAATTATTATAATTATTATAATTATTATAATTATTATAATTATTATAATTATTATAATTATTATAATTATTATAATTATTATAATTATTATTATTATTATTATTATTAT
>JABUQX010137976.1:12500-18766 GCA_015478945.1 Trachelipus rathkii | reverse complement strand
ATATATATAATACTACCATCATTAGCATTATTATCACTCACATTAACATTAACGTAGAAATCATTAACAATATTACAACACTAACACTGCAATAATAATATTAGCAATAATATTATCGCTAATTATTTATTATTAATGTCAATATTACGATCACTAACACTATTGTCAATAACGTTAATATTAACACTCATTAATAACACTATCACTGTTGTCTTTAACATTGTTATTATCACTAATTATTGGTATTATTACAATATCATCGTCATCGTCATTGTCGTAGTCATCGTTATCATTATTTTTATGCAAAGAAAATCTTCATCTTCAGGTAATCACCTAGATGTTTTTCACATTATGAACTTGAAATGGATTTATGTTATAGAAAACACAAAATGGAGAGTGCAGAAAATGCAAAGTCAGTAAATTTAAATTTACTTAAAGAATTAAAAATCTATTTATAAAATCGTCAAGCGAGACCATCTTCATTGATCCACCCTACTTTTCATAGAAAAATGGACAGAGAAAAATATCGGAAAATAGATCGATATTATAATAAGTACATTTCAGGAACCACAGATTGTTAATAATACAATATATATATATATATATATATATATATATATATATATATATATATATATATATATATATATATATATATTATATGAGGAGTTAGATATATAAAGATATATATATATATATATATATATATATATATATTTATATATATTTATATATATATATATATATAGAATACACATATAGATTGTATAAAAATATATAAATATATATATATATATATATATATATATATATATATATATATATATATATATATTGGTTTGAAAATTAATTGGGACAAGGCTATAAAAGGCAATTTAAAAAAAAAATAATATCTACTAAATATTATAAAATTAAAAATAGTTTTATTTAATATTAGATAAGCCCTATTTTTAGAAGTGAATTCACAAAATCTGAACACGTTTTCTTAACGTTCCTCATCACGATATCTCACATGAATTACTAGTTGCCTCTTCTTGTAGCTTGACCTTTTATTAAATAATCCATTTTCATGATTCTGCGCTTGCCTATCAACCACAAACTCTCGATGGGATTTAAGTTTGGGGAATTACAAAGTCATTTAAGAATAGTTAAATTATTTTCTTGGAAAAAATTTAACATTTTTAGGAGTTGTGACATCGCGCAAGATCTTTCTGGAAAACTCCATATTACATTCATGAATAGTGTTTCCATGCTGGGGACCAAGTGTTTCATTAGATTATCTAAATACTGCTCGGATTTATACATTCCTTCAATAGGGATGACTCTTACGGAAACTTTGGCACTTATGAAACCTCAAAACATCTTTGGTGGGTGTTTGGGTACCTCTTGAATATGGCCCTCTTGAATAGGTTCACCTTTGCTTCTTCTTACAACAGTTGACATATACCTTAACCTTAAAATGAATTTTATCAGGAAATAAAACTTTCTTCCACAATCTTCAGTGCTTCATTTCTTGTGTTCTTCACCACCACCCACATCCATCCATTTACAGTTGTTAACATCTGCTTATTAAGGGGATGTCTTACTATAATCTTCCTGCTTTAATGAGTCTTCTTCAGATTATACTGATGAATCTACAATCACTCCACTTGAAGCTAAATTCCTCTACAGGTCTCTGCCAGATTTCTTTGGATATTTCACACTATTTCTGATCATCATTTCGTCATGAGCAGTTGCGCGTCTTCCGTGGCGATGGGTGCTGATGTCACCACACTGTGTGACCACAGTCCTCCTCTATCTTCATTATGCTTCCTACAGTTGATTTTCCAAAATGAAACGTTTCTCCAATTTTTCTTAAAGACATATTACAATGTTTACAAAGAGAAATAATTTGGGCACTCTTCCATGGAGTCACATCGATAACCAAATTCCAGTTAAAAATCATTTCAAATGAAAATTAAAAACACAAAACTCTCACTTAAAAAACTTTGTGTGAAATTAAATTATTTCCTTGTAAAATCATAAAACTAAATAAATAAAAGGAAAGAACTATATTGCGTTAAACATAAAATCTTAAATATAAGAAAATCTGAAGCTAGTCCCGGATCGTCGACGGGGAAAACGGTATAGGCAAGTCTCGAAAATCACATAAAAAAAACGACAAGTTGAGTTTCATAAGCACTGAAAATCACAATAGATGAATAGAAGATAGCGTTCAATATGCATAACAATATATATATATATATATATATATATTATATTATATAATAACTATAGTTATATATATATATATGATATACTATATATATATATACTATATATATATATTATATATATATATTATATATTATATATATATATTATATATATATATAATATTATACAACTTATAAGGTGATGTAAAAAAAGGAAGTCTTCACCTTGACTGAAAGTCACGAAACAATAAATAATAATAACCAGAACATTGTCCATCATTCCATATATAAAAAATAAAAATTGAAAGACCCTGATAACACACGAATGATACACACACACACTATAATTATATATATAATATATATATATATATATATATTATATATATATATAAATATAATATAATATATAGTATATATACATATATATATATAATATTATATATAGTATATACTATATATATAGTATGATATCATATATATATATTATATCATATATTGATGCATAAATAACTATTTTAAATGTATTTATTTTTGGGATTTGTTGTTTTCTTTTGGTTTTTTTTATTATTTTTATTTTGGGGAAGTTTTATTCAAATTTTCTAATTCATTTTATTATTTGCTACTCAATTTATTTTCATTTTCATATCAGATTTAGAATGTTTTATAGCCAGATTTGTTTTTGGTGTATGATTTTTCATGATACGAAACAGAATTTTTTTTTTCTTTAATATTAAAAAAAGATTATTTTTCAAAAAAAAAAAAAAAAAAAAAAAAAAAAATACGTAAATGAAGACCACTTTTGTCAACTGAACTATTTTAAAGTTTATTGGAACATTTAAGGAATAATTGGTAATTATAATTATATAAGCTCTTTCTTAGAACGTTTGTTCAATTAAATTCCTACCATAATTTATAACTTTTAAAAAAAAAAAAAAAAAAAAAAAAATTTTTTTTTTTGTTCGTTTTTAGGAAACATTTAAAAACCGATCGCATTTCTGTACACAAACACGCACGCATATATTATATATATATATATATATATATATATATAATATAATATATATACTTATTTATATATATGAACATTATAATTATCATATATATATATATAACACAACATATATATATATAATATATATATATATATATATATATATATACAGTATTTACGCGTTGCTACCACTCACTGGTCGGACCCATTTCAAGGGGGAGCAATATATAGTAACCGGAATTAACCGCTTAAATATAATCTAATTTTCTAGTTTTAAATAAGATTATTTTATATAAACTTTTAAGAAAAAGGGTCACTGTTGTCATTTTAAATCATTTAAGCTAAAAATGACAACGTTCACTCAATGCTAAAATGACAATTAATATTAGCTATTTAATTAAATTTAAATCTAAATTTCATTTTTGCTAAACAAAATTCTAATTTATTTGAAATTTTTTTGTATTAATTATACAAATTAAATTGTGTTAATTAATAAATGATAAATGTTTATAATTATTATACAAAAAAAAAAGAATAAAAAAACATTTGGTTTAAAAATGTAAAATTTAAAACAAATTATTAACATCATTCTAAAACTAATATAATAATTAAGGTTTGTATAAATATTAAAGAATTATTAATATTTTAAAATTGATAATTTATATTATTAATATTAAAATAATAATATTAATTGCTTCTTAAGATTACAAAAATAATGTAATAATACTGAATATTTTTATTTCTTTTACATTTTTAAAATATTGACTAAGAATTCTGACAATAGTCTGAACATATTAAGAAGGATCTTTGAGTGGCTGCCAGGGAACAGGTGAAATTCTCAATGACTGTTTTCTCTTCCCCCGTAGGGTTGTGACAGGTCTAGCAGGCCGACAGCCGATATCCACTCACTCAAAACAACAACAGTCTTGCCTCAATACCATAATGATTTATGAAAAGGTGAAGTGGTTTCATCCGAAATTTCTGACAGTTACGTTCATTAGAGTTGTAAAAACGTTTTTTGAACGCCTTATAAAAAATCAAATAGTATATTATTTTACTATTTTATTATATTTTGTTATCTCGATAAATTTCTTTACTAAACTAGGATTACGAATGTTGTCAATGCTTGGAGCAGTTTAGGTTTCTGATTTATTCCTATTAAACTTTGACAAGTGAAAAAAAAAGTTTCTAACTAATAGCCATTGAAAACCAGTTAATTTTACAGTATAATTATGGAGAAAACTATTCTCAAGGCTATTAGTAATGGTATATGTATGTATGTATGTATGTATGTATGTATGTATGTATGTATGTATGTATGTATGTATGTATGTATGTATGTATGTATGTATGTATGTATGTATGTATGTGTGTATGTATATATATATATATGTATGTATGTATGTATGTATGTATGTATGTATGTATGTATGTATGTATGTATGTATGTATGTATGTATGTATGTATGTATTTTTTATTATTAGCCCAAATTTTCTTCATTTCCAAAAGCTCTTGTATTGATTTGAGGACTCTAGTAAAGCATTTTATTAATAATTCTTAGACATCAATAATTTAATGGTATATATATATATATATATATATATATATATATATATATATATATATATATATATATATATATATATATATATATATATATATTTCTTTCTTTCTTTATCTAGCAACCAACAACTTATATATATATATATATATTATATATATATATTGTAGAAATAAATTTAGAATACTATAGTTAATTGAATACTTGATTAAAGCACTTTCACGTTTCAAATTACTTGAATAGAAAAAGTAAAATTATTTAGTTACCAATCTCCAAATTTTTTCTGACTTTGGTACATGACATGGCATTAGGCCATAAAAAAAATAACTAAAAATTTAACAGATTGTCACAGCTAACTGGCAGGACCCTTTTCAATGAGGAACAGAAAATAAAATATAGGAAGTATCCCAAGCGCAAACCTAACGCAATTTTCTCAGGTGACGGCAGACATGGGCTTTAAATAGAGAAAGATTAAATACAGCAGTAAAATCAGAAGATGGCAAAGAATTTCACAGAACAGAAGTGGCTGAAAAGAAGGAGGCATCACAGCGAGCGAGTCTGGGGTTTTCAATCCTCACGCAAAATTCATGCGAGAGCAAAGTCCCCTTGTGCTGCGAGAGAGACGCAAAAAGTGGCGGAATGCGAGAAGTCAATACCCTAGAGCACCTGCCGTTTTAATACCTATAGTAAAAAGATAGAGCACGAACGTCACGTCGTAGAGATAGAGGGTCCAGGGAGTTAGAAAGTAAAGGACAGTTTTCAATCTTTTAGCCTTAGACTCGACCCTATTATCCAAAAGTAGAGCAGAGTCGGGGCCTTCCCAAATGTGAGAGCATTACTCCAAACAATGTACTTCAGTGAAAGCATCCGTTGTGATGTGAGGTTTCCAAAACAATTTTTATATATGTTTAGACCAAGAATGTTTGTTATTCACAGGTGAGATATTAGAGCAGTCGAAGGAGATAGGAAAGTTGGGAGACGTTTTTGAGAGGAAAATATGAAGAAGCTGAGGTTTTGAAAAGTTGAATTTCACAAGGTTGCTGTGAACCCACCGGGAAATCCCATCCAGATCCGCAAGAATTGAATCTGAGAGCTGTAGACGAGAGGCAATTTTAGATGTCAAAGAGAAAGTAGATTTGAAAGAGGGGAATGGAGAGTTGAGTCATCGACATAAGAATGAACAGAGTTGGAAGTGTAGCTGAGGAGATCGTTGATGAAAAGTAAGAATAAAGTTGGAGACAGAATAGCAGAATGAAAATTAGTAAGAGTGAAAGGAGAACTAGAGATCAAAAAAGAAATAATTTGGAAGTTATATTGAGCCCTATCGTTGGTGTTCATTCCTCCATGATTCTCGCTGCATATACCCACGAAAAATAAGCACACGATTTATAACTGCAATGACAGTAAGTAACAAATATGTTCACTAAAACCTTTTCTGGTTTTCTAGCATAATTTTTATCGACATTTTACTTTATAGATAGCCCTCACAACCGGAAGTCACTTTGTCAGGAGAGG
>JABUQX010137975.1:0-14485 GCA_015478945.1 Trachelipus rathkii | reverse complement strand
CAAAAGAAACTGACTCGTCTTCTTCGGAATTCGTCTTTTTCATGGTATTCGCGTTTCATGAGGACGATGGGTGAACTCGTTAAAGAAGATAGACTCGACTAATAATTTTCAATTTTTTCTTCGCGCCAATTTCAATCACAATCTTTAAAAAAAATTTACATAAATTTACTTATTACCGTATCATTTTCATTTTTGAATTTGAGGCTGCGGCGCGCCTTTCATTAATTATTTGTCAGTAAAAGACTTTCATAATATTTATAAAAATTATTTATAACATTACCTTTTTGGTGTTCCGTTTGCGAATCTATTTCACGACCGTTCGACGATGACGCCGCATCCCCGTGGTTTGGAAGCGCGTGCGCGTCTCGCATTTCAGAGTACGCCACGACGTAATAGGCGCCTTCTCCCTTAGTCCAGCAGAGTTTCTTTCACGACCGATCGTTCGACGATGACTCGGCATCCCCGATATTCGGAAGGGCGAGTGAGTCTCGCGTTTCGCAGTATGCCATGACATAATGGGCTTACCTAAATTATTTTAAGTCTAAAATTAGGAGAAACTTTTTAAAAACACTTACCCGAGGCGAAGACTTCCTAAAATATTACGCCGCGACGAAATGGGTGTGATCGCTATTCTTTTTTTCATCGAGACTTTTCCATTCTTCCATCATCCCATGGGCAGCCGAAGCGCCTTTCTCAAAAGAGAATTATAAAACACGTCCGCACAGCACCGCTTCCAAAATACACTGACTCATCTTCTTCGGAATTCGCCCTTAGTCATCACGCTTCACGAGGGCGATGGGCGAACTCGTTGAAGAAGATAGGATCGACTGATAATTTTCAATTTTCCTTGGTGCCTTTTTCAATCACAATCTTTTAAAAAAAATGATATAAATTAACTTATTACAGCATAATTTTAATTTTTAAATATGAGGGAGGCGACACGCCATTGAATAATTTTTTCAGTAAACGACTTTTATATAACATTTATTGAATTATTTAAAACCTTACCGTTTCGGTGCTCCTCACGAGTCTCTTTCACGACCGATCGACGACGAGCGTTATCCTCGTTATTCGGAAGCGCGAACGTCCATTCGTCCAACATCCAATGGGCCGCCGAAGCGCCTTTCTTGAGAGAGAATTTAAAACACGTCCACTCAGCACCACTTCGAAAATAAACTCATTCTTCTTCTTCGGAATTCGCCCTCGTTTAGTCGTCGCGTTTCACGAGGGCGATGAGCGAACTCGTTGAAGAAGATAGACTCGACTGATAAGTTTCAATTTTTTTTGGCGGCAATTTCAATCACGATCTTTAAAAAAAATATAATTGTATAAATTTACTTATTACTGCATAATTTTCAATTTTGAATATGGGCAGCGGCGCGTCTTTCTCGAAAAAGAATTATAGAACACATTCGCTCAGCACCATTTCCAAAATTTGTTTATTAATAATAACAGATTTTACTTAAATAATTTTTCAATCTAAAATTTAAGAAAAACTTAAAAAAAAAACTCACCCAAGGCGAAGATTTCCTAAAATGGAATGCCACGACGAAATCGTTGCTATTATATTTCACCGCGCCTTCTCCATTCGTCCAACATCCTATGCCCGCTGAAGCGCCTTTCTTGAGAGAATTATAGATCACGTCCAGTCAGCACCGCATCCAAAATAAACTGAATCTTCTTCTTCGGAATTCTCCCTCGTATAGTCGTCGCGTTTGACGAGGGCGATGAGCAAACTCGTTGAAGAAGATAGACTCGACTGATAAGTTTCAATTTTTTTTGCCGCCAATTTCAATCACGATCTTTAAAAAATATATATATAAATTTACATATTACTGCATAATTTTCATTTATGAATATGGGAGGCGGTTGCGCGCCTTTCTCGAGAGAGAATTATAAAACACGTCCGCTCAGCACCGTTTCCAAAATTTGTTTATTATTAATAATAGATTACTTAAATAATTTTTAAATCTAAAATTTAAGAGAAACTTTTAAAAAAACTCACCCGAGGCGAAGATTTAATAAAATAGAACACCACGACGAAATCGTTGCGATTTTTTTCCACCGCGTCTTCTCCATTCGTCCAACATCCTATGGGCCGCTGAAGCGCCTTTCTGGAGAGAGAATTATCACTGACTTATCTTTGGGATTTTTGCTTAGTCAACGCGCTTCACGAGGGCGATGGGTGAACTCGTTGGACAAGATAGATCGACTGATAAAAATTTTCAACTTTTTTTTCGAGCCATTTTCAATCAAAATCTTTAAAAAAAATTATATGTAATTTTACTTATTACCGCTTTTAAATACGGGGAGGCGTCATGCTTTTCATTTGTTTTTGTCAGTAAATGACTTTTTTATATAACATTTATAAAATTATTTACAACCTTACCGTTTCGGTGCTCTGTTCGCGAGACTCTTTCACGACCGTTCGACGACGCCTTCTCCCTTCGTCCAGCATCCTATGAACCGCTAAAGCGTTTTTCTTCAGAGAGAGTTATAAAACACGTCCTTT
The DNA here is from genome assembly GCA_015478945.1 of Trachelipus rathkii. Classification (NCBI taxonomy): domain Eukaryota; kingdom Metazoa; phylum Arthropoda; class Malacostraca; order Isopoda; family Trachelipodidae; genus Trachelipus; species Trachelipus rathkii. The sequence goes on along the minus strand of JABUQX010137975.1, from coordinate 11,973 downwards.
CAGCACCGCTTCCAAAACAAACCGACTCTTCTTCTTCGGAATTAGCCCTCATATAACCATCGCGTTTCACGAGGGCGATGGGCGAGCTCCTTGAAGAAGGTAGACTAGACTGGCAATTTTCAATTTTTATGTGCGCTAATTTCAATCATCACTATCTTTCACTATCTTTTAAAAAAAATGTCAATATTAATTTACTTATTACCACATAATTTTCATTTTTGATTATAAGGCGGCGGCGCGCCTTTCATTAGTTTTTGTCGATAGTCGACTTTTTTATATAACACTTATAAAAATATTAACAACCTTACCGTTTCGATGCTCCGTTCGTTAGTCTCTTTCACGACCGTTCGACGACGCCTTCTCCCTTCGTCCAGCATCCTATGGACCCCCGAATCGCCTTTCTTGAGAGAGAGAGAGAGAGAGAGAGAGAGAGAGAGAGAGAGAGAGAGAGAGAGAGAGAGAGTTATAAAACACGTGCACTCAGCACAGCTTCCGAAATAAACTGACAACTCTTCTTCGGAATTCGCCCTCGTAGAATCATCGCGTATATGGGAATCATTATCAGTTCGTTCGGTTTGCCGGAGAGGAGAATCGCATGAATAACCCAGTTGTTCGGACCTCGTATAAAAGCTGACAAATCTGAAGAGAGATTTTGAAGACGATCGCATAACCCTTTTTTTGAAAAAAAGGGGAGCCCGGAGGGATAGACACCGATCCCTAATCCACTACACACCTTCAACCCGTAGGAACGCAGAAATTAAAATTCAATGATGACAATAAAATATATATTTTTAAAAACTTTATTTCTTTTATTATTATATTAATATAAAAAAAGAATATGGTTTAAAATGAGTTAATAAAAGTGATCGAATCTACCAAATTATTTTAGTTATAAGAACGATGGAAAAGATAAACCTAGTGACTGACGCCACCGTCGCATCCGCCGCCGCCCTAAATTCAAATCAACAACGGGTTCCTACTAACAAGGATCACATTGAAGAAATAGACGACCTAATTAAAGAATATTCGAAATTTGTGCGAGGTGACGACTGTACAAAACGACAAAAAATCTTTGATTTAAAAAAAAACAATCGCCAAATTGATTTCAATAGTTTGTTTTTCTCGAATAATTGGAGGACGATAGAAAACGATGCCAATATAACTCATCGCGATGAAATCTATTGGAAGTACCTTTCTAAAGAACAACGTCGGGAAAGAGTGAAACGAGAGTGTTATCTTTTTTACAGACACGACACAGAGACAAAAAAAATTATTTTGGAAAATAAAATTCAGATTTTAAATTTAGCAGTAGAACGATCGTTGCTCATGTTGCGAGATAACGAAAGAGAAGGAAAATATTTTTCAGATTCTGAGAATGAAGAAGTGTTTCTCAATAACGTAAAAGAAAGAGGTTATTTTAAAAGAGAAAAACGCGATCTCGAAAAATCTTACCGAAACGCTGATATATTTAAGTCGTCTTTTTCAGACGAAATTTACGATCAAGAAGAAAAGGAAGACACATCTCTATATTTAATAATTCCAAGACCATCGGAATCGGAGAACATCGGCTGCGAATTTAATTTCAAAAACTTTACTGAGGAGGAATACGAAAAATTAAGCTCGGAAGAAAGGAAAAGAAGTATTAAGTTGAACAATATTCCAATCACTCGGAGTCAAATAATTCACAGTTGCCTTCGGGAAATTTCAACATCGTGTCGGTCCGAAAAACCCAACACAGAGCAAGCGATGGTAATAAACGTAGAAGAAAAAATTAGAAAAATGGCTTCACAATTGGTTAAGAAAGGAAATGATGGGAGTTGCGCGAAATACAGAGAGCATAACATAGTGAATATGTACACTGATTTGTTTATCTTTAACGCCGTCATGTTTTTGATAAATCCAAATTGCGATTTACTATCCACATCCCCTTTGAATTATTTTTCGCTCAAGCTATATTTTTTCCTTCTATCGTTCTACATTAATCCGAATGACTACGTTAAAGTGTTAAAGATATTCCAAAATTCCTGTATGGCTCAGCTGCTGAGGGACGACGTTCTTAAATGTTTATTTACTCGCATGGTGTTTAGTGAGGAGAATAACATTAATGGTTTTAAATTACTTGGAAAAAGGCCCCACGAAAATAATCTAGTGAAATCCCCAGTTTTCCCATTAATGAGCTCATCGATTTTCAATGCGTTAAAAAATAGCTTGAACGTAATCGATAAAGCGACTTCAACTCGTCCGAAAGAGGAAATGCGTCGGAAATGTTTGATAGTCATCGAAATCTTTCTCGGATTGGTCTACGGTCTCAATTGGAAAAGAATAAATGAATTATCCTACAACGACGTTTTCGATTTAATTTTAGGGGTACATTTTAAGGATAAATTGCCAGCACCGCACGTTCTCGGACTTCCCTCATCGATTTTATTTTTATTGGGAATAAATCCCGTGGTTGGTTATAAATTGAAAAGAAACGCTGGAGGTGAGCGTTCTGATACCGAGTGGAATAGTTTTCTTTCGCACGCGATAATTTCTGATAATAGCACCGACAGCTGCTGGTTTAATTTTTCCTTCGACGAAGGATTATTTCCTTCAGCGACGAAGTTTCAATCGGAACCAGTCGTATCGTCAAATTTTCAAGACCTGAGATTAATTTTAGAGGAATCGAAGTCTACCGTAAACTGGTTAAAAACTAAATTGTTACAAGAAAAAGGAGGCTTGTTCGTATTTCCTAAAGTGGAAAAAACGAATAAAACGTTAGAAAATAAGAAGGAATTTTTCGAAATCTACGCCCAACATTCACCATTCAATCTGCTGTCGTTCATGAAGAAAACCAAATACGGCGAGCGCAAATTTTGCAATATAGGTGATATGGCCCTGTTGGCGTTTTTAAAGCTGCTCATTTTATCCAAAAGCATAAATATGGAAAGTAAAGTGGACTTCATAAAGGCATCGAATGAGTTTAAAACGACCATTCAAGAAATTATAATGCGAGATATTTCAGATCACGGAATTCCTCACTTATCGTTCGACGAAACTCGGGAAGATTCAGCGGGAGGATCCTCGCCACCCAAAAGAGCTAAGTTAACGATGATAAGCAGAGGCCAAAAAAGGTCACGCTCTCGTACGCAAAGGAAGAACGATGAGAGAAAATCTGAAGCACCAGTGAAAGCGGTGGGAATTAGGGATTTAAAACACGAAATCGTTGATGTTTTGCAAAAATTAAATGACGATAGTTGGAATAAGGGGAAGAAAGATTATAATGACGTCCAGAAAAGATCGATTCAAATGCATCGGCGCATCGACTATTACGTTGATTTATTAAGGATGACATCGTTGAAATTCGTTTCCGCGACTTATCTTAAAATGTCGACGGGGAATTTTTTTCCTCGAGACTTTCTAGAAGATCAATTCACGAGCGAAATGAACAAAGTGAAGACTTTTTACTCGGATTTAACTTACGTACACGATGAATTGTATAGACCTCATTTTTATTTTTCACTAATTTAAAATGTATTTTTGTTAATAATATTGCAGAAATTTTGACATTTTTTGGTTATTTTAAATAAAACGTCAAAGAAAAGGTGTATATTTATTTCCCTTAATCTTACATTAAAACAATTCTTCAGATGACAAATTTTCTTTAAGAAAAAGAGAATGTTTTTTTAGTTTTTCAGGAAATATATAATAGCACACCACCTTATATATCTCCTCTCATCGTGCACCGCGTCGCGCGCGACGGGGATAGCGACTGGCTGCCACGAAATAAGAAACTCGATATTGATAAAATAATACCAGGTTTTCTAACATCGCCGTGTCTACTCGTCGCGCCTAATACTAGAATGGATTAAAAAAATTTAATTTTTAATTATCCAAGTCAAGCGCAATGACATCAACTGACCTACATACGATCGGTAAAAAAAATATCGAACTTCCGTTCGTGAACGGCGGTGTGTGAACGCGAGGCTTTTGACGACAGCGACTGGCCACGGCAAAATAAGAGACTCGAGATCGGTAAAGGAATTCGAGGTTTCGTAAACATCGCCGTGTCTAGGTGTCGCGTCTAATATTAGGAGCGGAGCGCTTAAAAATTTAACGATTAGGTATCTATGTCGCGCGCGACGACATTGACTGACCTACGTACGATCGATAAAAGACTTGGATGAAGATTACGTTCGTAAAAAGCGCGCGCAACGAAGCCCGCCGTCGTAAAAAAAAACAACAAGCGACGTATTACGTTTTAAAAATGATAAATATTAAAGGTTGATTCAAATGTTTCTTTTTCTTTTTAATGAATAAAATTACTTTTTTATTTTTTAATTATATAGAATAATAAATAAAATAATAAAGCATTAAAATTTTTGATATAAAAGAAGACATTTTCAGATATTTATCAGATACTGAAAATTAGTTCTACATAAACAATCAAACGCGATTGACGTATGAAGAAGCTAAGAACAATGGAAACTAAAATCAACTTGAGACACGCCTATACAATTGAGCTCCCCGAGAAAGGTAAATTCTCGGAAAAATCTGCGAACAACCCTTCGGAATTTACAGAAGATCACGCCAACCGTAATATCGACGACCGCGAGAAGAAAAAACTCTCGAACCCATCTGCGAACATCCTTTCAAAAATTACAAACGATTTCGCCAAGCGTATTAACGACGACCGCGAGCACGTTCCCTTGAAATGTATTTCCATCGCGAGGCAAGAGAACTCTGGAATTTTGAAAATTCATTCGAATGAATACGACAACAATTGTCCGGACGAAGGGCGAGCGAAAATAATTTATTCCTTAAAGTCGTTAGCAAATTTCCCCGATTTTACTCCCGTAGCCAATACCTGCGTGAAAATTGACAAAAGGCTCTGCTTGATGTTCAACGGAACCTATTTCTGGGAATTCGATTTTTTGAAGAAAAGCAAACGCGCGGGTATTGAGGAAAACGTGCTAATGGAAGAGGAGTGGGAGGCGAATGTTTTCGATACCTTCTGCGAATTGGCTAACGAATTGAACCAAAAACTGAAACCGATCTGCGATTCTAGCTCAACCGTTTTGGAAGAAATATGTTTTACTGAATCAGAGCAGAAGTACGAGAAGTTTTTTAACCAATACAACACCGAAATGAAATTTTTCGAAGAGCCACCAGAAAAAAAAATTAATTTCCATAAGCTCGTACCGCTGATCGATCAAATAGAAGATTTATCGCCCGTGAATTATCAAAACTATAGCCAGAAAAATATGAAAGAACAATACGGCAACCAATACTTTGGTTTCTACTTTTTAACGAAATACAACCTCGAGGGTCTAAAGATCGTGTTCTATATCAAAGGTAGTAGCGATAACAACTACCTCTTTTCCCTTCTGAATTTTCTACGGTGCTACAAAAAAATCGACGCGGCCATTGAATCTTGCGCGAAAGGCAATCGGTTTATCAAATTCGATAAAACCGGAACCACCAACGTAATGCTTCCTTTGAATAGTAAACCCGGGGGGAGCCCGTACGTTCCCGTGTTTTTGATCAACAAAAAAATTCCCGGCGATGGAAACGATAATGTTATTACGTCGCCATCCGGTATCTCCACTAGGGAAGAGGTCGATAGCGCGGTAATTAATACGAACGCGGAAATCGTAGTAGAAGATGAGAGCATATCGGCATCTAGCCCTTCCATCGGCGATATCGACGACGACGACGACGAGATCACTACTACTCTTCGCGCCGAGGAGTCTGAAGAAGAAAATAGTCGGGGGTGTAATAATGGGGACGATGGAAAAGTTGAAATCGAATACGAAAACGAGAATAATACCAACGCCGTCGCTGTAGACGTTGACGACGAAATAATTTCGGAAACCTCTTCCGTCAACGTTACCGATGAAGGAGAGAATTGTCGGGAGTGCATCCGTAGGGACTACGCGAATTGCGGGATCGAAAATGAAGAAAATACTGACGCTGCTGTAGACGTTGACGGGGACGAACGTATTTCGTCGGAAAGCTCTTGCGTAAGCGTTGCCGATGAAGAAAATTTACCGGTTAGTACTCATCGCGACGAGAACGTTCAAGAGGAGAGCAGTCAGGAGAGCGCTCTTAGGGACGACGACGTGAATAGCGGGATCGGAAACGAAAGTAAGGCCACCGGCGCCGCCGTAGACGTTGACGACGACGATGGTGGCCTTAACATTCTCCGCCAAAAAACAGAAATAAATTTGAGTAACTTTGGTGATTACGTGTCAGTCGATAAGGATTCTATCGCGGATGAAGAAATAGAACGGAGGTTACCTTCTAAAACGAACGTTGAAAGAGAACGTCACATTCTTCTTCTCTTCCCCAATTCTATTTATACCAACTTTGGTATTTATTCGAGAGAGACGTTTGACCAGTTGGTAAAAAAAATTGATTTCTTAAAGAAGTCGAAAATCATGCAAAATGATAAATCGGACGAGCGCTGGGATTTGGAATTCTTTTTCAAAATTAAACGGGTGCTGGGAAACGAGTTCATCTTGCAAAAAACCATCATCGATTTTGAGCTAATATGTTGCTACGGCGCCTTCTTATTAACCAATAAAGAAAATAATATTTGTTTATACCGAGAAGGCAAAGATGAGAAAAAAGGCTACGACATCTTTAACAAAATATTATCCGATGAAGAAAAGTTTCTCAAGAGCAAAAAGAATAATAAAGATAAGAAAGGTAAGAAAAAATCGACCTCTGAAGGAAAATCGTCTAAAAGGAGAGGAGGTAATGGCAGAGCAAGAAGCGGGATCGACCACGACGACGACGACGACGATGACGACCATCACCACGATGATGATGAAAGAGAAGATGATGAACGGGAGGAAATAGAAGAAAGCGCGGGGGCTCAATCTCAAGGTGGTGATAAACCGAATGGAGAAAACGATAGATCTCAAGAAATGTATATTTCTCAGATGAAAACTAGCAGCTATATCATCAACCCCTCATTCGATCCTGATGTCACGTCGCTGTCTCAATTGAATTTGATATTGGCCAATAGGTTTTGCGTCCTTTATAACATCGTGAATAACCCCAAGCTATATCTACGGTTGATGGAAAGTAATGGCTATGTTTTCAATGGAGATTTGTCATATTCATCGTTAAACCGAGAGCAAAGACACGATAAATATTTCGATCGTTGTAATGATCTGAGAATATTTTTCGACGAATACGTAGTCAACCGCTTCCGGGTGAAAAAAATTTGCAAATCGTGCTTTGATACAAAATTTAAAACAACTCTTTCCAAAGGTCTTAAAGAAATTTACGATCTCGGGGTCCGAGAACGAAACGAATATTGTTACATAAATCACCCTCTTTCGTCTTGTCACTTGAGCGATTTTCGTTCCAGAGAATTCGTTTCGGTAATTCAAAACATGTTTCCATCCTTTAAAATGTGTGAAGGGATCGCATCCGTCAAAATCATTAGGGAACATTTTTGCGTTCCCTTTAACTTATCGATATATTTACAGCAGATCGGAGCGGTAAAAATTTGGCCCGATACGTTATTTAATTGCGGAATACACAGGGAAAGCCCCAAATTACTTACCTTAGAACGTAACGCGTCCCTCATGAATCTCCTCGAGGGGCTGAATTACAATATTTGCTACAACGATATGCTTTCGCTTTCCGACGTTTCCAACTACATCGGATTCACGAAAAAGGCAGACGATGACGAGGACGAAGATGAATCTTTCGATTCCGACATTGGTAAAACGTCAACGAAGAATCGAATGAGCAAAGAGTTAGAGGCAACGACGGAAAAATTAAACCCCAGGCTAGTAACGAAATTGCTGGAAGAATTAAGATGTTATCAACATCGAAACGTATCCGAAAGGCCTAACCTATACGAAATTTTGAGCGTCATACACGGGACCGATGAACACCTACACGGAGATTTCGATTATGAACAACGGTATTTTCAAATAACGTGTGCGATCTTGTTCGAAGAAAAGACACTTTCTGCATTAGATCTTAATCAAATGGTCGTCAACGTAAGCGGATTTTACGAACGTCTAGACAAATCTTTCAAAGCGATTGGCGGTTTCGACGATATTGTTTCCAGTAGGAAAGAGAAAGTTCCCGATTTAATGGCTATCGCGGAAACGATGAATAAATTCGAAGATGTGAAGGAAGACGCCGCCAAAAAAGGAAAACCAGTACACGAATCCTGGGAGGCGATGGAAATAAGTTGGGATTATATATCCGAAAGCGAAAGCGAGAGCTTGCGAGAAAGAAGAAAGTTGGTCGCGGGAATGGATAACTTGTATTTGAAAATGCAGAGGCAGTTTTACCCTATAATATTGAGCGAGATCGACTGGAACGAACAAATATTTTTCCTGTGCGAAGAAACCTCCAGGACCGACATTTTTTCGTTTCTCACTTTTTCAGGAAAAATCGTCATCACATACCTCCGTCTTCGAGGTATTTTTGCCGGGCTAAAAGAAAAGCTCGAGGACGGCGGTTGTTTCAGGGACCATCAGCTCTTTCGAGAAATGTATGATAAATTTAAAATGAATAAATCGAAAGATAAAGAAGCGTTTAGAGAATTCGTCGTTAAGGACGCCTTCTTGGGGAAAAATTTTCCGATGAAAAGAGAGGAAGAAAAAAACGCCTCCACCGCCGCCTCCACCGCTGCTATTTCTTCTCCTGGTCCAGCTGCCGCTTACGAAGAAAAGAAAATTAGATACGAATTTTCATGCTTCATTTATTTTTGCTTATATTGGAGTTGGATTTTCAATTACGTCCGAATGGAACACGTGTCCGTGCTAACGTCGTTAAGGAAAATTTTAGAAAGAAATTTTAATTCTCTGCTCCAAGTCTGGAACACCGTAATGAATTTCTCAGAGGTCAAGGAATTATCGGCTGAAAGGGAAACTAACGATTTAGAAGCCCTCGTTAATGTTTTAAAGGCCAAAGTTTTTGGATTCATATATTTTTCGAAAGAGAGAGCCGTCCAATTCAAAAGGTCGTTGGATGTAGATAGCTTTTGTCGGTACGAAATTAACGAAGGCTGGATGAAATTCGTGAAGGACTACACCACCCCGATACTCGGTGCTCAAATCGCGAAACGGAAATTTATTCCACTCTTGTTTTACAAGCTATGCGCGGAGTATTGTCACAAATACGATGTCAAAAATTGTTTTTCGCACTTGGTGTCGATCGTACTGGACGGACGCGCACCGAGCTTGGGGGTGAAGAACGACGACGATGATAATGATGTGGATGATTATGGCGATACCGCCGACGATGATTTACGGAATGTCGACGACGACGACGACGAATATTCGGTTAACGAGAGAGTTATTAATAGGATTAAAACTATTCGAAAAAATTTAAGAATAATCCCGAATTTCGATTCCGAGGCATTTTTAAGCGCTTTGAAAAAGGAGATGGAATGTCACAAAGATCGAATGAAAAACCGATTTGACCAAAAAGAAAGAAATAGGCAGAAATTGGCTTGTAAACGAGGTTCCCGCCGCGTGTATTACGAGCCTCCACCTAAATTTTGGAAAATGGAATTACCCGCGGAAAAGAAAGAGAAAGCGGAAATTATTATGTGGAACGATTTCGTCGACAAAGTAGAAGAATTCATTCTTCGTCAGCTAGAACCAACCGAAAAAGCGTCGTCATCTTCCGCTTTTGGTAACAACGATTCTTCGCCGTCATTATTTAAAATACTGAACAAAAGGTGCGATTTATTCAACGATATAAAAGAAGACGATGGCATTTACGAGTTTATGTTTCCGTCCTCGTCGGATGAAATGACCATCGTCGACAAATATATATTGGACCGATTCTATAAAGCGAAAATTGGAAAAAATTACAACGATAGAAACACGGAGAATAAATTTATCCTTTTGAACAGGGTCGTGAATGAAGAAAGAGAGAACGACGACGGGAAGAAAATCCAGTCGTTGTCGACGGCGAATGATAGAAAATACCCCGAGAGAAATAACGATAAGGAGAAATATCGGGTGGAAGAGGGTTCGATTGAGGAAAGCGAGTCGGGTAATCAACGCGTTTTAACGTCCAAATCGGGAGGCGCGTCGCACTCCAAAACCAAAGTGAGCGAGGATTTCGGGAGCGGCTTACACTTGGAAATGTTCAGAAATATGTACGGGAAACGAACGATTATCGACAACACGAATAATAAGAAAACGCCGGGTAATAAGCAAGTGTTCGACAACGACGAAGAAGAGAGCGTCTTCTACGTCCCGTCATTTTACCTTTCCACTTTGGGGCCGATCGAGATCGTGGAATATTTTAAAGCGATTACGTACTTCGATCTAAGATACGTTATAGATTTTCTCAACCAGAAGTTTCTCTCGCTTATGACCGTGAGTATAGACTTGGAAAATACCATGTTATCCGGAACTTTGCGCGAAACGAAAAACGAAAACGCTAAGAAAGTTTTAGAGAAAAATAGAAACTATATCAGATACCCCCCGGTGAAATGGTCACTCCTCGAAAGTTCCGAGATCCACGACCTAAACGACCGCAACGTCGAAAACATCAACTTGCCATCGCCGGGCGGTAACAAGGAGAAATACCGAGCTCTACAAGTCTATAACGCGATGCGCGATAATTTAAAAAGTTTGAGTTATACTTTTAAAATGAAAACGGTCACGGTCTATTTGTGTAGAATCGATAAAAGTAAGGCCGCCATAAAAGTATTCAAGAGAGATAATCGTCACCAGGACGTGTTGGTCGTTCAAAATTCTCACAACGTTTTAACGCTGGACCCGAATTATCGCAAGGATCAGGCATCTGCGAATAAAATAAAACGAATAAGGTGCGAAATTCTCTCCGATCCGGAAATGAGGAACCCGTCTCAATTCAATACAATATTAATCAATTCGACGTACGTAAAAGACCAATTCTACTCTACGCAGAATATCAATTTTCATCGCTTGGATATTCTACTCCAACCTTTGGATAAAAATCGAATCATGGAAGGCATTTTTAACACCGTTAAAATGCGAAATATTTTGAGCAGGAAAATGGAAAAGGAGAAACCTAAAAATTTCTACGAGAATGAAAGATGGGGTCTAGAGAGCGACGACGAAGAGACGTCGGATGACGATGATCAATACCACCGTGGGAATGTCAACTACGCCGACGCCGACGACGACGATGGCGAAAGCAAAGACGACGGAGGCGGTAGCGGCAGCGGCGACGATACCCGCAATTACGATCTTGACAAAGTCGGGGACGATCCGAGATTTTCGAAAGAAGAATTGTCACCCGAAAATCAGATATTGTTGCGATACGATTTCCACTCTCACAAAGAACATTTTTTGCCGGGTTTGTCGCGCAATATATCTAAATATTTACTCTCGGGGGAAGAAGAGCATCGGAAAGAAAATACTAAATACGAATTCAATACCGATATAAAAAGATACGCCGAGCTGTCGACGTATACTTTTTCCAGCGTGTTGGCGAACGCGTTTAACCAACATCATAACCAACCGTTCGCCGGACCGGTGAAGAAACTGTTCGTTACGAAAAATGAAGATTTCATCGGCGGACCGGACGGCGGTCCGACTCTAGTGTCTTATCGGCCGAACGTTTTAGAAGCCGACGGGGGGTACTTGATTTGCGGATGCGAAAACGAACTTTTCGCGAGGACCTCGAAGGTGATATCAAACGAAATATCGGTTGAGAAATTGGCGCTCATTCACGATATTTCGTTGAACTTTGACGAAATCATCTTAATCCTTCATAATCTTCTGAACGCGAATACGGCATTCCAAGGCTTAAACGTCTTTGTTTTCCTTCACGCAAACGGCAAGATTTCGAAGGAGAGCATGAGCGAAAAAGAGCTGATAGATACCATATTTAACGCCATAAAAGAATTCGCCGGAGGAGAAGAAGCGGCGGCGGCGGTTGACGAATCGCCATTATCAAACCCCGTTTATAGGCTGTATAAATTAATCGAAAAGAACAAAATGTATCTATACG
>JABUQX010137974.1:25000-28269 GCA_015478945.1 Trachelipus rathkii | reverse complement strand
GTGGTCAGCAGAAGAGAAGGTATAATATATATATATATATATATATATATATATATATATATATATATATATATATCTCTCTTTCTCTTTATCTTTTTATATATATATATATATATATATATATATATATATATATATATATATATATATATATATATATATATATAAATACAAATAAAAATTTATTAACTCAATCGCCTCACGAACTCAGCGCGAGTCGACGAACGCGGCTTGAATATTCTCCGTTTCTGTAATTCAGTGCTGCTAATTTTATCAGCCACAGTAAAGTTTTCTATAATAATAATAATAATAATAATAATAATAATAATGTTAAAGTTAGCCTTCAACTTTCTTAAAATTCACATCTTGGTCTAAGTAAAAGAGCGAAAGTTTATATGCAATTTCAGCTACAAATAATTCACTATAAATTATAAAAAAGAAACCTTTGCGATATATATATATATATATATATATATATATATATATATATATATATATATATATATAGGTATATATATATATATATATATATATATATATATATATATATATATATATATATATATATATATGTCGCACGGCTAGAGCCATACAAGGACGCCACTCCTCCCGCACATACAAATTATATAATGGAGTCACTCATGGCTCCATCCTATTACTAACAGTCTTTAATCTCTTTATGCATGACCTACCACATCCCACATTCCCTTCTATGAACCTAGCAATCACAGCTCAAAATTCCTCTTATAAATACAGCAAGCAGAGAACTGCAACAATATATAAACCAGCTATAACAAATGGCTATTAACAAATAAAGTGACAGCTTCACCTCAAAAATCCTCTATCACACTACTTAAACAGGATAGAAGAGAATCAAGTAACCAAACTTCTTAGGTACGACTTATAATAGACGTATGACATTCACCTCCCCCCCCACATAAATTAAAAGCAATGAAAACACTCACAGGAACACATTTTGGGCAACAAAGAGACCTCTCACTATAATATACAAGCAATATCTCTGCCCATTCTTAAATGCGCGTCACTAGCCTAGGCCCCCGTAACACTACAGTCCACTATCCAAATACTAGTAGCCATACAAAACACAGCTCTAAGAATTATAACAGCCTGTCTCCCCTCCACACTCATACACCCTTACAACTGAAACAAAAATTCTCCCTATAGAAGCCCATCTCGACATGATGGGTTGTCAATTTTACAGTAAATCTCTCTCAACAGATCACCTCCTGCACCAAGAAGGAAAAAAATCACACCAACATTATACTATTCTAACATATACAACACGCTTTAACCACCCACCACCCTCAGACGCTCCCATTATTAAACACATCCATACTCAACTAATCCACGTAACACCGTGCTTCAAGCATGTCCAACCGAAATATCCCCTACATAACAAGCTTTGGACATCAAACCATAGTAATGCTGTCCCGTTTCTGCATCTTTCCCTTACTTCAGGAATATAAATAAAATTTATATAAAAAATATATAAAAATGAAATCCTGCCTACGCCCATATATATATATATATATATATATATATATATATATATATATATATATATATATATATAGTATATATATATATATATATATATAATATATATATATATATATATATATATATATATATATATATATATATATATATATATATATATATATATATATATATATATATATATATATATATATACAAAACATAAAACTACCTTTACTGCGAGGATAAAGTGGTTCACTGGGAAAATCAGGCTCAGTACTTCTGAAATAATAATAATAATAATAATAATAATAATAATAATAATAATAATAATAATAATAATAATAATAATAATAATAATAATAATAATAATAATAATAATAATAATAATAATAATAATAATAGAAGGTATCAGAAGAAAAGGGGTGTAAGTGACTATTTTAAGAATTGCTGTAAGGGCGACAAAGCATCAAACTATATTTAAGCAAAGAGATGTTAGAGATTCAGTTAATCTGTGTTATGTTGTGATAGTTTTAATTTATTATAACTTTTCTGAACATCATTAAATTTCATTCTCTTTTTTGTTTCTGACCCCCACAATTTTTAAAATAATAATAATAATGATAATAATAATAATAATAATAATAATAATAATAATAATAATAATAAAATAATAATAATAATAATAATAATAATAATAATAATAATAATAATAATAATAATAATAATAATAATAATAATATATGATTTTGATGCTTTTTCAAGCCTCCTGAAAGTATTTCTTTCAACAGAAGAAATTTTCTTTAAAATTATTCTTGAATAAAATAAAACAATAGATTTTAGTATAGTACCAAGCTTTCGTCCGTACACTTCGGACATTTTCAAGGAATAAATTTTATTTTAATATTTTAACAATTTTGATAAAATAAAAAAAATCAACGAATAATATTAAAACATTTTAAAGAAGAACACCACAAAACCCGATAACAGCCTAAAGAGGATTCTCCATCATAACAAGAAAATGATTTTTATGAATTGCGACTAGGGGAATCGTTGCTCTTAAGGAAACATAAACCAATGATAAACATAAAATATAACGAAATGTCCAATTTTTTGAACATCTTTAAATGACAAAAAGTCAATGTAAGTTAACTTTTCTAACTTTTAAATTTAATAATTTTATTTATTTATTTTTGTTATTAGTTTACAAGAAATTTATTTTATCAAAATTGTTAAAATATTAAAATAAAATTTATTCCTTGAAAATGTCCGAAGTGTACGGACGAAAGCTTGGTACTATACTAAAATCTATTGTTTTATTTTATTCAAGAATAATTTTAAAGAAAATTTCTTCTGTTGAAAGAAATACTTTCAGCTTGAAAAAGCATCAAAATCATACATTAAAATAAATGCTGATATTGAATTTTTTTAATAATAATAATAATAATTTGCTTCACCATTCCTTTTCCTCTCCAAGTAATCTCCAATCTGTAATGAGCATTCCTTTCAGCTTATCTATGTTTACAACATTGCATACAACCAGAGTACCTTGCATGTTCATTTAACTGCGTCCCCTTTCAAAACAAACTAGATTAATTATTTTTTAGTTTTATCTGTAAAAACTTAACACTACCGTTGATTTTATGTTCTTTTCAAATATTTCTCCCTTCCTGGAGAGTGTGTTCTCAACATCTTGAATATACTAAATACTTTTTAACATTGCAATTCAATGTTATAAAATTATATCCCTAATCACAAATTTTATATGA
>JABUQX010137974.1:2500-20000 GCA_015478945.1 Trachelipus rathkii | reverse complement strand
AGCCAGAGTGCATGCCTTTTCTTCTGCACTTTTTAGCCCAAACACTGAAGGACACTTTTATGGTATTCCTGGTTGACTGTCTGCCTTCAAGGGGCAAATTCATGATGCAAGATACTAGTAGAATCAAAAAACATTATCTTCACATTCGACAGACTTTGTAATTTTTTTCCAGCGATGGCGAATTTAGACCCATCCACTGAGATAATTATGCCTTTTTTTCTGGGTTATACCCATAAACCCATGATTTCTCACCTGTAATTACCCTATTTGATAAATCTGAGTCACTTTCGACCCAGAGAGAGAGAGAGAGAGAGAGAGAGAGAGAGAGAGAGAGAGAGAGAGAGAGAGAATATATATATATATATATATATATATATATATATATATATATATATATATATATATATATATATATATATATATATATATATATATATATATATATATATATATATATATATATATATATATATATATATATATATATATATATATATATATATATATATATATATATATATATATATATATATATATATATATATATATATATTTATATATATATATATATATATATATATATATATATATATATATTATATATATATATATATATATATATATATATATATATATATATATATATATATATATATATATATATATATATATATATATATATATATATATATATATATATATATATATATATATATATATAATATATATATATATATATATATATATATATATATATATATATATATATATATATATATATATATATATATATATATATATATATATATATATATATAGAGAGAGAGAGAGAGAGAGAGAGAGAGAGAGAGAGAGAGAGAGAGAGAGAGAGAGAGAGAGAGAGAGAGAGAGAGAGAGAGAGAGAGAGAGAGAGAGAGAGAGAGAGAGAGAGAGAGAGAGAGAGAGAGAGAGAGAGAGAGAGAGAGAGAGAGAGAGAGAGAGAGAGAGAGAGAGAGAGAGAGAGAGAGAGAGAGAGAGAGAGAGAGAGAGAGAGAGAGAGAGAGAGAGAGAGAGAGAGAGAGAGAGAGAGAGAGAGAGAGAGAGAGAGAGAAATTTTTAAAATAGTTTTTTTCAATTAATCGTCATCGTCATCGGCAAAATTTGCTCTAATCGTCATCGTCATCGTCATCGGCAAATTAATTTTCTTTGGTATAAATTTAAGTAAAGGAGACTTGTCTTCTTTCCAATATAACATCAGGGTTCACACTTTAATTTTGAATTTGATTTCCCTGACTTTCCCTGACTTTCCCTGACCAAATCTGCAAATTTTCCCTGACCAGCGTGTTCGTTATTTTTGGCATATAAAATATCTATTAATCATTATTGCAGCCTATTTACTCAGTTCATACATTAAATTATTGAAAATTTGCTTTAGAAACTGTTCATCATCATGGATGAATTTAAGAAAAAAATTTTTTAGTAATCAGCCTATACCTTCCCCATAGCCATCCAACGCACTTTTTTTTATTTTTTCCAAAAGTAAACGGTTTTATTTATACAAAAAGAAAATAAATTAAAAGCTTACATTAATAGCCTAGGGTGAATAACGTCCACTATCACAAAAAGTTCTAAATGGGGAGATTTAGGTTAACTTTTTCTTCTCAATCAACTGAATTTTTGATTTTATAGCGTCTTCTTCTGTCAAAGCTTTCAGTTTTAACATCTTTCGCTGCTCTTCAAGTTTATAGATCTGTATGGATAACTTTCTTTTTTCAACCTTTTTATTCTCTTCTTCTTTTTGGTTCTGTTTTGACTCTTTGAGATGCTCTTCATATCTCCTATGGGCAGCTCTTACATTTGTCAACATTTTTTGAGTGATAGGATCTTTATGAAAACTTTCATGAGATCTTATAGCATTGTGCACTATTTTTTGAGAAATAAGACTTTGTTCTTTCAGATTCTCCACTAAAATTGCTTAATTTATAGAAAACCCTCCTTCCACTGTCGCATTTCCATGCGAAAATATCAGTCCTAATTTAATAATTTGCCACAATTCCACATAACATTGATTCCCAGGTACTATAGAAGAAAAATACTAATTAAGTCTCTTAAAAAGACAGTCACCATCCAAAAATATTTTGAATTTTAATTCAAGGGTAGAATGAGCTTCACTGCAAAGTAGAGTGTATTGTGCTTTTGCTTTCTAGAAAAATAGGGAGCAAGTCCATGGTTAATCACATACATTTCATCGTCCCATTTAAAAATTTAGTTATCAGATGTCTGGAAACATTAATTTAAATGTTTCCTATATCTGCATCACACAAGCTTAAAGACATTTTATCATCCACCACCTTTAATGCCCATAGTATTTCAGATCTTGTGATAATATCATCTTTAATGCAAAAAGATGAAACTTGATTGATAAACTGGTTTTGGTTATTAAACATTCAGGGTCATTTACAATCGGTTGAGTATGATTAGAAGCTGATGGAATGGCATAATTTTTAGTGCACACTTTCACTAATATTTGTATTATTAGAACACGTGACGCGTAAA
This sequence comes from Trachelipus rathkii, assembly GCA_015478945.1. NCBI lineage: Eukaryota > Metazoa > Arthropoda > Malacostraca > Isopoda > Trachelipodidae > Trachelipus > Trachelipus rathkii. The sequence goes on along the minus strand of JABUQX010137974.1, from coordinate 17,465 downwards.
AGTTTTTCAATGATGGTTGGTCCAGCTGAGAGTTTTGATTAAATTCAAATGAGTTTCCATTCTTGAATGTGAAACTTCGGCTTGGCGCCCCATGTTAGATAGATCAAAGTTCTTTTTACATACTTTACAGTATGCCTTGGAACTATCAGGTCCTTTACCCAACCACCTGATAAACGTGGGTTCAGTTTGACGTCCAACCACTGGTCGTTAAAGGTTTTTTGTTTGAAATATTTTATAAATAAATAATAAATACCTTCAACTGCACAAAAATCCAAAATCACTTCTTCAAACCTCAAAAAAAAAAACACCTTAAAAAGTATAAATCCCTAAAAAGAAAAAGATATAAACAGATTAAGTCATGTCATACAGTCTAAAACACATCCATACACCAATCACCTTCAATCAAAAGGATGAATTTGGAACAACCTCACGAACAGAATAGGAAGAATAGTAGGTAATAGTGAACTAAAAATAGAAAGAAACAGGATAGAAGTATATTTATGGAATGTCATTCCTCGCCCAACCTTTTCATTCACTTATCAAACACATCTCTTATTCCACAATTATACAGTAAGGAAAAATATATAAAATTGCAAGCTTTGATGATCATTCTTCATATGTTTTGAAATATATTAAAATTTCCCTGACTTTTTTGGAATTTCAGGGAATTTCCCTGACTTTTAGCATATCTTAAAACGTTTCCCTTTCCTATATTAATTTTTTTCCCTGACTTTCAGTACCTGACCTTCCCTTACTTTCCAGAAAGTGTGAACCCTGAACATTTAATTTCCCTCATCCAAGAAATGGAAGATATTAATAAAAAAAAATTAATTAATAAGCATATTGATTTAAAAATGAACTTGAACAAGAGATTTTCAAAACATGAAAATGATTTTTCATAAAGATTCCCAACAACTTACTGGTCCAGATATGATTTCTTTGATATTTCTCAAAAGCATATAAAACAGATCATAATCTTTCTGCAAGTTTTTTATTAATGAACCATCTGAAATACTGCTGCATATTTCTTGTATATTAGTTAACTTTGATTACTTTTTTAAAACCTCTTCTTTTATCCAAGTTTTTGCAGCTTCTTTGAGTTCATTATGCAAAAACTGTATTTTGAAAAATGTATCAATTGCTGTTGAAACAACATACTGTACCTATTTATAAGAAGCAACTTTTCAGAAAAGAATCCTTATCTAATTTATGAAAAAAGTTCTTTAGTGGTTTATACTCCTGGAACTTTATTTCCAATCTTGGATAAAAAAAAAACTTTGTGTGTGTGTAAATATTTCAAATTACAGATGACCGTGTTTAAACTTCTGAGATAATTTCTTGTGTAAGTTTATAAACTGGTTTAAGAAAATTCAGGAGATTTCTGATTATTTGCCAGTCATAAGATGCTATGCTTGGCAGGTAAATTCTCTATAAACTGAAAAGACATCAATTATAATTTCTTTTTGCCTTGCATAGCAACTTAGAATGTCCTTAACATTTTCTACATTTACCAGAAATGCTGCTAGGTGTAATGGTCTGTCTCTACTATTATTTTCTAGGACACAAGATTAAAACACTCCTACTATCTCCTACCCTACAGTGTATCATATTGTCAAATGAACCCATCATGGGGCTCATTGTTATGCTTATGGTATTATTAATTTAAAATTTACAATACTGATTAAGATAATATAAACATTCCCTAACATGATGAGCTCAGGATCATATTTACTCTACAGAAATCATTAAATAAAATTATTTCAAATAAAATAATAAAAAAAATTAAATAATGCAGATGGACTCACCTCTTTACCAACTGAATCCATAGTGCCAGAATATAATTTTCAGAAAATGAGCAATAAAAATAATGTGCCTTAAGCAAAAGATCTAGCATATGCTAGAAATATAACAATAATAAAATAACTCACATGACCTAAAATATAAAATACAAAAGTGAAAAAAGAATTTATATAATGCCCTTACACTCCACATGTGTTGAATAAATGGATGAACAGTAGAAAGGAAAAAAAAATGGAAAAAAGTCTGTAGCAACACCAAACAAAAAAACATTTCATATTTGTGAAAGGTTTGTCTCATTTTTTTTTAAAAGTACAATCTTGAAATATACCTAATAGCATTCTATGATTTGAGAAATTACTGTAAAATCAAATTTAATAAAAAGATATTAAAGTATTAAAAAGCAATTTACCTACGGTTACACTATTGTTGCCAAAGAATTCATTTTTTATCAATAGGGAGATAAATATTGATACATTAATATTGGTAAATATAAATATTGATATCGATAAACATCAACGAGATTAAATAAATAACCCAATACTCAAAGAGTTGGGAAGTATAGATAAATGTTTGTGTGACATGCATTTTTGTCTTCAAATGCATGATGCATTCGTGTAAACTATGTCCAAGAGAGACTGGTGTAAAAGAATACCTCAAATTTAACAGAGCTCAGTGAATTTCTCCAAACAGAAGAAATTCAATTTAAACAATGGGTTTCAACTGATTAATGCACACTGGCAGAAAAAGTGGAATCAACAGATGAATATATCTCTTCATTGAGCATTAAATATTGCTAACCTAACAAGACATTATATTGCTAGGGCGTGTCAATTTGGAGGGCAAAAATAAAAATGTGTTTTTTTGTGAATGAGGGGTCCAAAAATGTGCCTATCGATGTGTAATATCCTAATTTAAAAGGTTATTCCTTATTCATAAACAATTACCTTGGTAAATTTGCTCTTGATTATAATGTATATTGAAATTTCCAAAAAACTTAATATAAACTCAAGAAAATTTGCTCAAAAAGTGGTTTAATGAATTTGAACAATTTTATTTGTATTTTGTCTCTATTATCAAACACTGAAAACATATTGTAAAAAATGTAAAAAGCTTCAACCAACAATATTCATCAAATCTTGCTTCAATTCATTCCTAGACATCATTCTTCTGCTTCCTTCCTGGCCTCTAATGAATCCTTCTCGTTTCTCACTTTGGAACTTGCATTGGCTCTTCAATAAACTTTTTTATTTCTGATATTTTGAGTTTACAAGTAAGTGGAGGTTCATATACTTTTTCTGACCAGTCTATCAGTTCCAAAAGGGAAGTTGCATTTTGATTTACTGCAGGTGTTTTCCTAGGCCAAACAGATAGGTCTCCTGGTGTATCATCATCTTCATTCCTTAAATCAATTATCTTCTGGACCACTGCTTTCCTTTCTTCTTGGTCTTCCGAGCATAAAAATGTCTGAAGTTGCGTGAAGCACCATTTCACTAAATGCAAACCACAATGAACATTGGATTGTTGGCAAAACATTATCTGCTAATACCTTCTTCTGAGATTTTAGGAGCTTCAATTGATAAAGAATGTGGCAAAGTCCTTCCACCCAAGAGAATTTTCAATTGATTGTAAACCAGCAGGGATAGTAAATGCCAACAATGTATTTCACAAGCAGTTGTAACGTCTTCAAGTTATTGCCTTTAAGGCCATGTTTTGAAACCCATATGAGACAAATCCAATTTGCGGTTGTTAACCACCGAGAGTGGCTTACAGGACCAACTTCTAATAATGCCAGATCAGTTGGAAGTACACCTGTCCTTATGGAATGAGTTATCCTGTAACCATAAGCCTGATCTGTAGAGAGATCTTTGAAAACAGTCACTCAATGGAACCAAAGGCTCTGGAAAGGATATTCTGACAAATGAGGGATTGATTTCTAGTTCTGTTGCAGTATCAAACATGTTGCCAATCTTACCACTGTTTTTAGACAAAGTTTTTCCATCCAACTCTGTGATAAAGTGCCGCAAAGGTAGCTCATTAGTATGAAGAGCACAAACCAACCAGATGAGTTTACGATTTAGCTTTGCCTCAACCCAATGCATGACTCCTCCTTCCCAACCAGTGTTAACATTTGTTGAGTCACCACCAATAGCCTGCAAATTTTTATCAATGGTGTTTTTATTTAAGAAATCCACAAGATGGTTAACAATAACTTCAGCAGGTTTCCTTTTCATTAAGTCTTTCTCTGGAGTAAAATGGCAAAGACACCTTCCACCTGGCTCCATGCAAACAGTGTAATGCTCTTCTTACACAATACTTGGAAACTGATGACTTGAGTTATCTGCTTGTAACAGCTTCAGTGGAATCTTTGCATCCATCAAAGAAGACAAATTCAATATTGCCTATCCAGATCGAGCATGAAATTCATCATTGAGTGATTTCATAACTTTTTCTTGTGCCCTTTTTACTTTGTGATCAACCACATGTCTCCTGTCTCACTTCAGTACTTAATGCAGCATCCAAAAATGTAGCTGTTGTAATGGCAGCTGTAGCACGTAGATCGACACCATACCTAATGCTTTGGAATGGAACATTGCACAATTGTAATGTATTATATCAACTTGTACTTTAAGTAGAAGGTACATCAAAATCGTCACATGGAATTTGCAAAGGATCTTCAGATTCTTCATTTTGTAACCACCAGTTGGTTTCATCTCATCGGAGAAAGACTTCATTTGGTTTGTAATGTTAACTCTTTCCTTCCTTTTCTGGCTTATAATTCAAATTATTCTTAATTCATTCTTCTTGCCTCTTCTGCTTTTTAATTTGTCTTCTGTGCTCAGGTAGATCTGGTAATCCAATTTGATGCTGTTCAACAGATCCAACCTTCTCGCTTTGATTATTAATAAACACTAGTTCTTTGACAGGGATCTTCATATCCTTAGAACAAGAGCAGGAGATGTGCACATCATGTTTACAGTCAGCACCACCTGGACATGGACCCTCAAATTCTGAAAATAGCTTAATCTCACACTTGCAATTGAGGATGTCAAAGAGCTTGTCTAACGTTGCGTATGAAAGCCTCCTTCAATTTCCAGTTTTCCTCTGCAATGATGTTTTTGACCTTTTCCCAGTTTTCTTCTATCTTCTTCAGGACTGTGGTTCTTGAATTTAAAATTGGCACCACAAAACAACTGTTTACTAGCTCACACTTTTCAAGCACTTTTGGATAAATATACTTTGCAAGAGTGGCTGCTAGGTAATTTCAGACATTCTCTCCACTCTGCTCTCTTAGCAGAAGCCCATATCTTAGAACATCACATAGAGTTGAGAGTTCAGAAGGCAGCATTTCTCGACCAGTTCCAATGAAGTTACTCAAGTGAGTGGAAGTTGCCAGTCTTGTCTTCCTTTTACTAGCCATGGTTCCAAATTTTCAGATTTTGCAAGTGGAAGAAACTATTCGTGCCTGGAAAAAGAAAAACAAGAAAATGTCACTATTTGTATGATATTAATAAAAATTAATAAAAAGACACTCAGCTGCAAATGAGTATTGCTAGTTTAAAAACTTTTACAAGTGGCATTAAAATTTTTTACAGTTGTTATAGTATAATTTAAATATATTCTTAACCTTACAGCAGAAGTGCAGACAGAAATAATGATAAGAAAGCACTTCTTTAGAGAAGACAGTTTGTTGCAAATTTTACATGAAATGTGAAAATATCATGAATTTGAAGTAGTTATTTACCAAGCAAACCAATGTAATTGCAAGTTATTGTAAATATAATTGTGAATTGCTAACCAAAACAACTTTTTGACCCCCCTCATTTTTTGAAAAAGAAAGTCAAAAAATTTGACACACACTATAAAATAATATTGCCCAAAAACAGGTTGCTCATTTAAAACAATTAAAACAGTCATTGCCTAATAATGAAGCAGTAGTTTTAAGAAAATTCTCTGAAAATTATTCCTTCATTGTTTAAGATGCAGCACAGGGGTTCCACTGGGAAAATAGTCAATTTAAGCTTCATCCAGTTGTTGTGTACTAGGAGGGGGGGAGGGATAGTGTTTTAAATATTATAAACCACACAAGTTTTTGATTTTTGTCACCTGAAACCAGATAAACCACATAATGGTATACACATTTCTTAAACTACTTGTCCCCTAAATAAAAAACAAAGTTGCATTATTTTACAGATGGCTGTGCTAGGCAATACAAGAACAGGTTTAATTTTTCAAATATGTGTAATCATTATGGCAATTTTGGGATTAGTTGTGAACGGTATTTCTTTACAACTAGCCATGGAAAGAATGCATGCGATGGTATTGGGGGAACCATTGAACAAGTTACAGCCAAGGCTAGTCTTCAGAGAACAGTATCTAACCAAATACTTACTCCTCCCAAATCAATGTTTGATTATTGTAAACAGAATATATTAATTTTTACTATGTAAGTCAGGAAGATATAGAAGAAACTGGAGAAACACTGAAGAGTAGATTTGATATGCGTCCAAATCCCTGATACACAAAAGTTTCACTAGTATGTGCCTACCTTCAAGGAGAAAAATCACAGCACATGAATTACTGTATTATTTGATAGCTTCAGTAAAGAATTTCATGTCCAAAAATTGGTTAAGTTTAAAACTGAAGAATATCATATCATATATACATATATATATATACATGTATGACCAAAAAAAAATGGGTAGGTCTCACATTGTCATAAGATCAAAATTTTGATGATTTCAAAATTGGTTTCTTGCATTCACCAGGATACAGTGCATATTATCATTACCCACAAATTAAAGATGAGTGTATGGTCACCAGGGAGAGCATTGTAAATACTTTAAACATTCCTAGTTTAAATTATGGCACCTCTAGCATTCAACACAAGTTCAGGGAAAAAGAATTGATGAAATTTTTGCTTTCTTTGTAATCAAGCAGCTCATAATATATATATATATATATATATATATATATATATATATATATATATATATATAATATTATATATATATATATAATATATATATATAATATATATATATATATATATATAGCATCGGGCGGGGTGACTTGGATCACTTTAGGTATAACTTTGTCTCCCGACTTTCCACTAATGCACTTCTTTGGAATTTTTTTTTTTTTTTTCTAAATTCAAGGCCATATAGTAGGAATAAGCACACAAAAAAATATAATGTTAATTCTAATAATAATAGTTTTATTAAAGTTTAAATAAAGCTCATTCAGCCTCACCTTGGAGGGGTGAATTGGACCACCAATGAGGGGTGAATCGGACGATTTGTTTAAATTCCTCTTTTACGTATAATCAATTTATATTTTTAAATTTTACTTAATATAATAATTGTTTATCATATTAAAATTAGTAGTAAGTAAAAAAAATGTCAATAATGATACATAAAATAAGAATAAAAATGTTTTGGTCCGATTCACTCCTCTCTCACAAATTTTAAAACTTTTTGGAATTCGTATTTTTAATATAAATTTCATTTTTTATTTTAATTTTTACTTAATATAAGTAACTTTATTATATTTAAAAGTTAAATAACATAATAAAAAATGTCAATAATAATACATAAAATACGAAAAACAATGGTGGTCTGATTCACCCCATTATCAATTTTTACGGCGGTGTGAATCGGACCAAGTTAGGCCCCGTGATTTAGCTAATACTATTTGGAACAAAAATTTACTTTGCTAGTTTAAAGCTAACATACTCCAGTGTATTCACTGAAAAAATAATTAAAATCGATCCACAATTTTTCATTTTATAACAAAGTTAAAAAAACTCATATTTTTCAAAAGTGAAATTCTATTGAAGGGCATTTTATACCCTAATTTATTATATATATTTTTTAAAAAAATAAAAACTCTCTAGAATTAAAGACAACCTAAATAAAACTTGTAGTACTACCGCATGGCTATTAAATGAGCGAATTTTTTTTAATTTTTTTATTTAGAGTGGACCGAATTCACCCCTCTAAAAAGGTGCGGCCCAAGTCACCCCGCCTTGATTTGCTATATTATATAGCTATATATGTTATATATATATATATTATATATAATATCATATATATATAATATATTATATATAATATATATATATATATATATATATATATATATATTATATATATATATATAAATAGGATTTGAGGTTGTATGCTATTAGAAATAGACTAAATTTATAAAATGTAACACATTAAAAAAAAATAATTTTTTTAAATTAATTTCGTTGTTTTAAAAACATTTTTTTTAAATTAAGGGTAGGTCATGTCAGACAAACCTTTTAGAATTTATGGGATACATTACTGACTGCAATGATCGAGGAGATCCAGTTGATATTATACATTTAGATTTTAGACTTCAGCAAAGCTTTTTATAAGGTTCCCCACATAAGGTTGATGAAGAAGTTATAGCAATGTGGTATAGGTGGAGTGGTACATGGTTGGATTAAAGAGTGGTTGTGGAATAGAAAACAGTGTGTACAACTAAATGGCAATAGGTCATCATGGGAAATAGTGAAGAGTGATGTCCCACAGGGTTCAGTGCTGGGGCCACTATTGTTCCTCATATACAGTATATAAATGATTTAGGCCAGGAACTTAAATGTAAGGTTTCTATTCTAAGTTTGCAGATGATACCAAAGTGGCAAATAAATTTTAATAGTAAAAAGTGTAAGGTTCTTCACCTAGGTTACTCAAATAAAAAAATTTTAACTATGATATTAAAGGGGATTGGCTTGAGTCTATGGACCAAGAAAAAGATTTAGGTGTGATTATAAGCAACAATTTGAAAGTGGCTAATCAGTATTTGGAAGTAAGGAATAAAGCTAATAAGATGCTAGGTATAATAAATCGCAATGTTGTTTACAAGAGTAAAGAAGTAAACTGTATAACTATGTTAGGCCAGTATTAGAGTATTGTGCAAAAGTTTGGGCCCCTTATTTAAAGAGATACATAGATATGCAAGAGAGAGCACAACATAGCCTAGAGCAACAAGAATGATTTCTAGGTTTGAGGGTAATAGCTATGAGGAGAGGCTGACGGAATTAGGAATGTTTTCTGTAGAAAGGCCATTTCTCTGAGGGAACATGATACAAGTCTACAAAATAATTCCATCTATTGATAATATAGACAACAAAAAATTCTTCATAGTAGACCACAGACAAGAAACCAGAGGGCACAGTAAGAAAATTAAGGAGGCATGCCATCTTGACATAAGAAAGCATTCATTCAGTAATAAGGTTGTTAATTTTTAGAATGGTTTGCCATAGTAGGTTGTTGAGTATGATTCGATTGCAACATTTATGAAAGGATTAGATAGGTATATGAATGGTTTGGGTATCATATTTTGACTAAGCCAAATTGGGGGTTTTTAGTTATAGCTGTTATTAAGGTTAAACTGCATGTTTTGATTAAAACAAAGTTATTAAAGCTTATAGTATGATTAGCATGTAGGTACTTTAACTGTAGTTTTTTTTTTAGCTGTAGACTTTATGTAAATTATGTAAGTTATTGAGAAGTCCTAGGATGCTTTATGGATTTGCATGAGCATGTTTGGTGATTGGTTATACCTGAGACAGTTTCGATAGGTCCATGTGGCTTCTTACTGTCTTTTTATTTTTAATATTCTTATACCGTGATTTTTATAAAAATAAATCTGTAAATTTTGAATTTTTTAATTTTTTACAACTTCAATAAATCATGTTATATGCATTTTAGACTTTTAGTTTAGGTTTATTCTTCACTTTAATACATTTATGAAAAAAAAATTTTTTAAATCAGAATAGGGGCCATTAATGTAAACAATTACCAAATCTATTATTTTGATATCATAAATAAATATCCACCTCCATTAAAAATAATGGTTGTTTTGGTAATCAGCATGGTAATAGTATAGTTCAATCTGACTAAATATTGATACTTTTTTTCCAATATCAGTTTTTTCTTTAATACCTTTCATCCCCATGTAAGGGATTAAAAAATCCATACCAAATCTCTCATATATAAATATATTTTCTCTACCAAATTTTTTTTTTTTATGTTTAATGTTTAAATTCAGTTTAGAACCCATTGAGTTTTAGGTTATGATAAGTTTTGTTAATTATACACAGAAAATCTGCTTACTTAACAAAACTCATCATAACCTTACTCATTTTTTGAACGTAAAAAGAATATATGAAAATACCAAATAGCATTCCTTATTAATATATCGTAATTTCTGGATGTGCATAGTTTTATTAATAAGATATGGCAGTGGTGCTTCATCCCATTTCAAAATATCGATGTTTTAAAATATCGATTTTTTTCAGATTGAACTTTGCTCAACTATTACTATCAGTGTATCAATATTGACTAGAATCGTCCATAAAAAGGATTTTTTTTTCTTTTCTTTTTTAAAGAAAATCGGTATCCCTAAGAACACAAGATCCACCTTCCTCACACAACTAAAATTTAGGCCTTTTTCATATTATAGTCTCTATCCTATCATATATTGAGCCTATGTTTCAACATAAACGTAACATGGTCGCAAAATAAGACTACGGGTACAGTTTGGTCAAATATAAGAAAAAAGAATTTATTATAACTGTGGTACTCAATACTCATTTTATTGTTTTAATTGTCCACCTTAATTTTCTTCCTAGTAAAATTTATAGCAACCCACTATTAAGGTGCATTCCACAGTAAATTTGGGCACAATCGATTATGATTTCGGTAAGCTCTTGAAAATGTGGATTTAAATCCAGTTACAGCGAGATTTGCAGAAAATCCAGCGACTTTTAAAGTTCAAGGGTGTGTTCCATTACACTCACAGTATAAATATATTAGCATACAGTAGGTCAGACATATAGAGAAATTATCGGGCAAATTGAGGATATGCTCCTCAAAATTCAAAATTTCCAACGGCTGTTTTCGAAAGAAAGCCTACGTCGAAATGTAAGGAACGTTGTGATTGGTTCATAACAAACAAATTTCTAAATTCCTTTTTAATTGGCATCTTCCTCTTTATGGCATTTTCGAACATGACGTAATTAAATAAGTTTTATAAAAAATATTAGGCATTTTCCCTCAATTATTTTTTACCACTAAATACTAAAATTATTTACGATAATAAAAATAAACTTATGCTACTAAAGAAGAGATTTTAAATTTGTTTTGAGTCACACATATACACACACAAGATGGTCCGAAAAATATAACATTGGATTGAAGTACTGTAATTTTAATTATACCTATACCATGTTATACTGTTCGACAGTTACTTTTTCATAAAGCTAAAGCCGAATATAACCATAAAGTACCCAACTGGCACCATTTTTCTGTAAATCTACGCAATTATATTAAACATAATATTTGGCATTTGTGTCAACTTTATAGTTAGCAAATTGTCTTGTTTGATGTCACTCATCAATTTTTCTTTTGAAAGACCTAAAATATGGTAGTCTGAAACAATGCGTCATAATGTAGCTTGAAATAATATCGAAAACTTCCCAGACATGTCAGAATACGTCTATCGCACTTAACGCGTTGCATGAGTAATTTACTTCAGTATAACTCTACGTTTTGAGTGAGCTGTTAATCGAAAGTGTGTTTGCAGTAGGGATGTACCGGAACCAAGTTCCGGCCGGAACCTCGATTTTTTAAAAGTTCCGGTTCCGGCCGGGTATTTACCGGAACTTTCCACTTTTTCAAATGTCTTTCTTATAAAAACGAAAATTGAGATTTGATCAAAATTTTGATCAACTCCAACTAAACTAAGTTTGGTTTCACTAATTATAGTAATTAATAGACTAGTAGTACATAGTTTCTTAAAGTTAAGGGAAAGATCCAATATTTGGCTCGCTCTACGCCCAATTTTAACCCCCCTAAAAATGGACATAAAATTCGGAATTATCAGTCGATTTTGACCCTATAAACACCAAACTGTAGCTTTCTTGCCCTCTAAAACGTTGTTTTCTGGTGTTTTTCTGTGTCTGTAGTCGTTCTTTCGGAATTTTCAATTTTTCAAAACCCATGTTTTTGACATTTGTCGCATCAACTTCCAGATTTTTTTTCGAAATGACTTCAAACTTGAAATATGCATAGATGGGTCCATTACCTACAATTGTCACATTTGCTTTTTTCGATTTTTTGAGTTTTGTGCTCAGCGTTGTTCAATTTCCAAACCCACTTCGAACGAAATCATTACACTGGCCAACAAAAAAAAAAAAATTTTTTTTTGCTGCCAAGGATATTTTATCGAATTTATAGTACATCGGGTGTGTTGATTTCAGAAATGACATTAGTTTTCCAAGATTGGCTCTAGTTCTTTGAGATACAGGGTGTTCCAGAATATACTCTTATACAAATATCTTTTTTTAATTGCATATTTTTACAGTAATATCGTTTTATTTCTTTTTAAGGGGCTTACCTTTATATATACTTTATTTTTTTCTATGTTTCAGAACACTATGAGTACTTCACGTAAAGAGCCTGTTTGAATAACCCCAATGTATTCCGCTAACATCTGTGGTGAATATTGCAGGAGAACCAAAGAAGAAATTACTACTTTGTTGATGCAAGCATATCTTGGCATACTTGGAATTGAAATTCGGAGACCTCAAGATTAAATCTGGGCTCCCCCCATTTCGTCTGTTTAAAACGTATGTGTCGAAAAATCCACGTCAGTAGTGAAAAATGGACTCGAAAAATAGGTTTAAAATTTGGTGTGCCTATGTATGGCGGGAACAAAGAATCACACAGTGACTGTTATTTTTGTTTGGTTAATGTTAAAGGTATCAATCGTTACAAGAAAAGTAAATTTGAGTATCCGTGATTTGGAATCAGCAAGGCTACCTTGTCCCACACTCTGACGATGTCCCATCCCAGTGTTCACTACACTCCCTGACCTAGCATTGTCTGATGAAGAAGATATCCAGGATTTGATGTGCACACGTGCAGATATAGTGGTAGTGAATATGAAGAAAGTACTTCTACACAACAGTTCTCCCAGGAAGAGATCAATGATTTTAGTACGAGAGTTAAGTCTCTCCAAGCAAGATTCTGAGCTTTTAGCATCAAGACTAAGTGAAAAGAACTGTCTCAATTTATAAATGCTAAAAAACTTTTTTTTTGGCAAGAGAGAGGTAGTACTTCTTCCATATTTCATTGAAAGGTAGAAGACCTAGTATACTGTAGGAACAATCCCGGACTCCTATTCCAAATGGGGTTACCCCTTAATACCGACCAGAAGATTGCGATTTTATGGATAATTCAACGAGAAGCTTGAAGCTTGTTATTTGAACATGGCAATAGTTATGCATACGATTCCAATAGGTCCTCAAACAAAACTGAAAGAGGATTATGAAAATATAAGAATGATTTGCAGAAGTTTAGATATAATGAACACCAGTGGGTCTATTATGCGTTGATTTTGAATATGGGTCACACATTTACTGGGCAGCAAGCGGATATTACTAAGTACCTTGTATTCATATCTTGTAGGATAGTAGGGCTAAAAAAGACCACTGGGAAAAATTGTATGGCCTGCTAGTGAAAATATGGACTGTAGGTGCATCAAATATCATTAACGAACCACTGGTTGACAGGGTAAAATTTATTTTCCCACCACTCCACACCAAACTAGGACTGATGAAGCAATTTGTTAGGGCCCTAGACAAAGATGGTGAATGTTTCAAATATATTTGCAGATTTTTTCCAGGGTTGAGTATGGAGAAACTCAAAGTTGGAATCTTTAGCGGCCCTCCAATTCGCCAAATCATCAAGGATTACAATTCATAAATTCATGACTGATATTGAAGCATCTTGCCTGGAAAAGTTTTGTCTTGGTTGTTTCGAACTTTTTGGGGCAACCTAAAATCTGCCAACTATGTAGAACTCGTATAGAAAATGCTTTCAGACTTCCAAATAATTTGAATGCTAATATTGATGCATAAAAGTTTCACTTTCTACATTAGTCACAGAGTCGGTTTCCGGATAATCTAGATGTTATAGTAAGGAACAAGGGGAGAGGTTCCATCCAAGATATCAAGGTGATGGGAGAAAGGAGAGCAAGGAAGATGGGATACCCACACATGATGGCAGACTATTGTTGGAGAATGCAACGGATTGTACAACACACACAGAAGACAATCATATAAACAGCGATTGTAAGCATTAATTATGTGATTTCAATGTAACTGAATTGAATGTTTTTTGACCTATTAGCATTGTATTTATAACTTACTCATTAACAATTTGATATAATCTTTTTCGTGTTTTTTTTTTTTTTTTTTTTTTTTTTTGTGAATTACGTTACAACATAACATAAATTGTTTGTATTAATGTATTTTTGTGACCACCCTGAATCTCAAAAAAACTAGAGCCATCTAGGAAACGGTAGACGGTTCATATTCGGAATCAGGCACAAACAAGTTAACCTATAAAATGACCCTTCAAAATGTTTTGCCCCAAAATCTTTGTTGGCCATGATATATACGTATTATATATATATATATATAATATATATTATATAAGTATATATATATATATATATATATATACTATATATATTATATAAATATATATATATATATTATATATTATAATATATTTTATATATATATATCCATATATAATATATATATATGATATATATATATAATATATATATAATATATATATATATAGTATTATATATTATATATATATATATAATATAATATATATATATATATTATATATATAATATATATATATATATATAATATTATATATATAATATAATAATATTATATATATATATATATATAATATATATAATATATAATCAGTATAGGCGCGCCTATAATTTTTTGAGTGCGCCTGCGCCTATGCGCCTACCGCCGGACCTAGTGCGCTTAGCGCCTATGCGTCTATATTTTTTTGGTACACACAATGCGCCTAGCGCCTATGCACCTATGCACCTTTGCGCCTACAACTTTTCGCCGGCTGGTGGATGTTCTAAATTTATTTGCAAAGTAAACTTTAGTCCGATAATAAACATGCTTTATAAGGAGAAAAACACATTTATAATATTTGTAATTTAAAAACACCGTAAACTAATATCTACACGTTTTCCCTCTTCCACCTCCATGTCTTGCTGGGTCCATGTTTCCCCAGGAGGTTGT
>JABUQX010137973.1:5000-23223 GCA_015478945.1 Trachelipus rathkii | reverse complement strand
TTGCTTTACCACTAAAGCATCCCGAACCCAAAAATGCTGGGTTCAAGAAGTTTAAAGCAACCGGTCTCTTCAAGGGCGACTCCACAAGGTGTCCAGCCTGTCCTTCCCTCGTTCTTAATAAGTTGGAGTGTTAAATTGCATAAATCGCAATTTATTATTAGGTCAATTGAACAACGAAAAGTATAATTGGAAGGTAAAGACATTACTGCTTCCTCGGGATTGAACAGTCATTGACTGCTCAGTGGTCAAAGCATGCGGGTATATGTCCTCATTTCGCAAACAAGCCGGTGGTTAATCCCGGGAGAAGCAGTAATTTTTACCTCCAAATTAATGCTCTTTGTTCAGGCACATCAAAGAATTATATAATTAAATTCGAATTATGCCAATTCTTTAAATCCCTACAATTATAAGATAGCGACGAGGCCTCAAGACAGGTTGGAACACCTAGTGAAGTCCTTGAAGGGGAGCTCCGGTATCTCTTTAAAACTTTCTCTTGAATACCCCTCAATACTTGCAGAAATCCGCGGTTGGGGTGACATAAGCTCTAGTGGCTAAGAGCAAATCGGATGGTATTAATTGTCTATACTATCGCACCACGCTGGTCAATCCGAGAAGCATAATTCTTACCTTCCAATCTCCAGTTATAAATTCTTTGTTGCAAGATTCTATAATAATAAATTAAAATTGCGATTATGCAATAATATTTTGTATATAATTATCAGAGCTGGGCGGCCTATAATTTTTCGCTTTGAGTGTCGCACTCGGCATGCCGCCTTGCGCCATGCGCCCTATGCGCCGGACTAAGTGTTGCGTGCCTTAGCGCCTATTGCGCCATATTTTTAACTCACAAATCAAGGGCACCTAACGACGGCCATATTGCGGCCTTATCGCCCTTCTGGCCTACACTATTTAGCCGGACTAAGTGTAGATGTTCGGTAAATATTTTGCAAAGTAGACCTTTAGATGCTCGATAATTAGCGAAATGCCTGGCTTGGTAAAAGAGAAGAAAACAGGGGTGGTTGAATGATTTGTACATTAAATTAAAACACCGTTAACATATCTACTCTGCGTCACCTCCATTCTGTGTGGTCCATGTTTTCCCCCAGCGCTGAAGAAGTTGAAAAGTTGGAAAATTTTCAGAGGCCTATTTGCCAATTTTTTGTAGTTAAGAACTACTGAACTGTATGTATATATATTATATTATATTATTTTATATATATATATATATATTTATCTATTATATATTATAATATTATATATATATATATATTTATTATTTATAATATATACTATATTATATATTTCTATATTATATATAATATATATACAGATAATATACTATTTTAATATATATATATTTAATGTATATTTATATATATATATAATATTATATATATATATTACTATTTATATATATAATAATATATGTTTATATATGATATAATATATATATATATTATATTATATATATAGTATAATATATAGTATATATATTGATATAATTATATAATTATATATATATATTATATTAAATATTATATATAATACTTTTATATATGTTATTAGGTATATATTATTATATAATAATATCTAAATAGTTATATTAAATATATATATATATATTATATTTATATATATATATTATATTTATATATATATATTACTATATTTTATATATAGTATATCCATTATTAATATATCATATATAGTTATATATATAGGCTTCCGGTGCGTGTGGGGCAGGGTTGGTGCGGGCTACGCTGGGCTGAGAGGGCAGGCTAACGCTAACGAAGAATACTAAAAATAAAGAAGAAAAAATAAAATAAAATTAAATAATATAATAATAAATATATAATTAATAATATAATAAATAATAATACTATTAAAATAATCAATATAAATAATATTAAATAGTATAATACAGACTGTTAGTGCAAGTTCGGTCCCAATCGAAACTGTTCGATTGGCCCATCTCGCTTTTAGCCTGCATCTTCTCGGAATTGGAGATAGCGCAAAACGGTCGGTAACCCGCTAATTTCTACCCTGTCCCGGGGTGGAGGATATGCCCACCTTACATCTAAGAATGCTACTTGAAATCACCATTGGTGAACTCGCTCTATGACATACCA
This sequence comes from Trachelipus rathkii, assembly GCA_015478945.1. Taxonomy (NCBI): domain Eukaryota; kingdom Metazoa; phylum Arthropoda; class Malacostraca; order Isopoda; family Trachelipodidae; genus Trachelipus; species Trachelipus rathkii. The sequence continues at coordinate 21,094 of JABUQX010137973.1, read as the reverse complement.
ATAGAACAATACAAAGTTTATTACGATCATCTCAAACCGTCTTGAGAAATCGCAAAGGGCCCGACGCCGTTATCCCTAAAACTACTTATAATATAGTCACTAGTAAATACTAAACGAGACATATATATATTAATATATAATATATATATAATATATAATATAATATTATATATAGTAGTATTTATATCATTATATATTATTATATATATATTATTTATTATATAATATATTATATATTAGTATATACTATATAGATATATATATTATAATATATACTATATATAATTATATATATATATAATAATGTATATATATATATATTATAATATAAGACTTACAGCTATTTATATTCAAATAACTGACAGATCTATCTATATTTTACAATCTGAGAAATCAAGTTATAGATATTATTTATATAATACTATATATTTAACTTTACTTTTATTTACTATGCAATGCCTGGTAATATATATTCTTACTTACATCTATTTGAATCATAAACATAAGCGTTTTTTAATTATAATTAAATTACACATTTACCTAATCCTCTATATTATATAGCTTCTATATATATAAAGTCACAATATTGAGATCAATGCTTACCACTCCTACTAGAATTTTCTTTTATTACCGATAGGCAACACGAATGTGATTAAAAGATGATTTGCCAGCTTTGTTATAGTTTCTAACTTTAAGGGTAAAAAAAAAAAATAGCGGTTATTACTCTGTGCATAGGCCGGCTATTAGGCGCAAAGATTGGGCTGTATAGCGCCTATGCTTCCTCGTCCCGACCTATTTAAAATCGTTGCGCCTATTAGCACCTTTGCGCCTAAACGAATGATAGTGCGCCATAGGCGCATAGGCTCATAGGCGCAACTCTGCGTGGCGCAACGCCCAGCTCTGATATATATATACTATATATAATATAATAATATATATAAGTATATATGATCTAATATATATATTATATATATCAATATATATATTATATAATATATATAATATATACGTCTTATTATATATATATATATATAATACTATATATATATATATAAGTATATTATATATATATGATAAACATACAATATTTATATCTTTAATGTGCTTATTATAATATGTATATATATATACTATATTATTATAATAAATCATATAATTATATATATACTACGTATATATACTATATATAATTAAATTATATATTTTATATAATATATAATATAATATATATACCTATATATTAGCTATATACTATATATATATATATATACTTAGATATATATTATATATATAATATATATATTATATATTATATATATAGTAATATATATTATATAAAAGATATAATATATATATCTATATTATTATTGTGATTTGGACGATTATGAATTTATTTGACGATGGACGATTATAATGAAATTTTGAACGATGGACTCAATGCCATAATGCCAAATAGACGAAGTTAAGGAAAAAAGATTATCTTCAAATTTACGTAATTATTTTAATTAATTCAACAAAAAATGTAAAGTAAATTGAAAGAATAAATTCTCTTCATTGATTCATATATTAAATGATGTAATACATTTAAGGATACCGTAATTAAAAGACAGAAAGTTCTCTGCACTTAGTATAAATTCATTAAGATTTGGTCTTTGTTTCAATTTCTAGAATAATGATATATAATAATAATACATATAATAATAAGAAATAATATAATAATAATGAATATAATATATAATAATTAATAATAAGAATAATATAATAATAATATAAAATTAATGAAACAAGAATAGTAATTTGAAGTGTAATAAAATTTATATTAATACTTAATATAGAATATAATAATAATAAATTAAATAATAATAATATATTGATCATAATAATATTAATATAATGCATAATATTAATAATAAGAATAATAATTGTGGAAAGTTAGAATTTATTGTAAGAAGTTGAGCTGTTTATCAACATGCTTAGTAATGGTATTTAAGAGGCTTCGAACCTTTAAATCGTGGAATATGAACAAGTTGAAACTGAAGAATCTGCAGAAGCAAAATGAAAGGAAGCCGGTTTAGCAAGTGTAAGAAAAAGACAGTATGTGGATGTGATTAAAGTAGGAAGTAAGAATGTTAACAGTGGATGGTAGAATGAAGAGAGGTGATGAGAGCGGTTAAAAGTAAAAAAGTTAGAAAGCGTGGTTGAATGACTAAAAGTAATTGATTGAGGATTCAAAAGAAGATGCTTTGGACATTATATAGGGATGAAAAAGAGAATACTAAAAGGGCATTTGTAGGAGGAAAAAAAAAGTAAATGACAGTTTGGAAGGAGGGAGGAATGGGACTTATAAGGGAATAGGAAGTTCTGGAAGGAAGCGTTGAAAGGTTAGATTAGAATTAAGGAGAAGGCTGCTTTTGCAACCAATGTTAATAAGGATGGTTGCTTCGTAAACGATTGAACTGACAGTGAGGGGGTCGTGTGGAAAAAACGCTTCAAAATCTGCCAGAACATTGGCGTAAGGAAGAGATAATAGTGAATGGTGTGGGTTTGATGTGCAGAGAATGGGCAATAGTTAATTGGGGGTGAGGTTCATTAGTAAAGGAGGAGGTATTAGTAATGAGTTTAGCAGTTAGAAAGTTGAAAAAATGATAAATCTGCAGGGTATAGAACGCTCTGCTTCATGCTGAAAAGGTCTCTGATGATACAGCAATTGTTAGTACTCTGTTTTCATTCATCTTCCACTAAATCATATTCTCCCCAAAATCCATGGTTCGATGGCTCTTGTTCTCGTGCCATCAAGGAGCGTGACATTGCGTTATAGGGGCTTGGAGAACTCTCGCTTCTTCCTATTACTCTAAATATTTTCGCTATGCCCGAAATCGATGCAGGAATATTATTCGACTGGCCAAGCGTTCTTACACTAAAAGGAAATGTGATTTGCCCTTCTTGTTCTCCTTTCGTGATAAAATTTCTCTGGCCTTTGCCAAAAGGCATCTCAAGCAACTGCTGCATATTTGCCTTTCCCCCTCTTATTCTCAACTGCATATTTGCCTTTCCAACTCTTATTCTCAACTGCATATTTTCTTTCCCATCTTTTTCTCATCTAATCCCCCCTAAACGATTTCGAGCTCCCCTCTTCCTGCTCCAGCCGCCTGCTTCAGGAATCCCAATTGTCCTCTTTACCTGTCAATACTCAATGATCGGCATACATTGAGATACTGAGATCGGACTGAACGTCCCGGACAAGTCAGTGGCCCAGATGCATTCCTCCTAGTCCGATGTATTGAGGAGTGTGCTTCTGAGCTGGTGACTGTCCTCGTTCAACTCTACTCCCTATGCCTTAGCACTAATACTTTTCCTCAATGCTCGAAGCGGCGCGATTTATTCAGCCAATCCCCAAAAAAGGATAGCCGCTCTGATCCTCTCTAACTTCGACTAACTTGGCCTCTGAACTTGTATTCTTGCTAAAGTCTTTGAAACTCTCCTAACTCTTATTTCCTGGATTCAATATAAGCTCTATTCCCTTCTTCAAGATCGTCAGAAATGCTTTGCGACGTTCGAGATCAAACTTAGGTGACTATCTTTCTATGCTAACTATCTAATTATTTGCTATAACATGTACTTATTATAACACCGTTTACTTAGCTGTCAATATCTAAAGCTTTTGACAGGTATGGCATGCGTCGCTAACTCTCTAAGGACCTTCCTTTGGATTTCCTTCCTTCGCTTTGCTTACTCTTGGCTAGTTTTCTTTCAGATCTCGCTCCATATCAGCACCTGCTGATGGAGCAACCTCTTCCTCCTTTTACTGATTAATTGTGGTGTTCCTCAGGGTTCTGTTTTCATCAACGATCTTCTATTCCTACTTTTTATCACGATCTTCTTAGCTGCACTTCTAACTCTGGTCACTCTTATGCCCTATAATTCCTACCTCCTATTCCTCCATTCATTTTAATTGTGCTCCCTCGTTTGTATCTAGAGTTGCCTCTCGTCTACGCTTCCCGATTAATCTTGGCCGCTTGTCGGAATTTCTCGTGGGGTAACGTAATCTTGTAAGGTCAACTCTTTTGAAAATCAACTTCTTCATATTCTCCTCTCTAAAATACCTCCAACTTTCCTTCCCTTTTGATATCTCTAATGTCTGTCCCGTAAACACATAAACATTCTCAGGAGTAAACATAAAATAGTGGAATTGTCTGTGGAGACCTTCACATCACATCGGTTGCTTCTTAAAATAGGACCACCCTAAACCCCACAAAATATAGCTGGGATATTCTATTCAGACTTGCCTGTAATTTTTTTCTTCTGCTCAGAGTACTCCAGTTATATAAAGGTATTATTCGCCCCTTGCATGGATACTGTTTCCCACTTTGGTGGTGGATTCCGGTTCCCCCTCCGTTTGCGATCAGAGTTGAATCTAGGCTAAGAGGCTAATGAAACGTCCCATTACTCTCTCGACTCCTGACCCCTTTCTGCTTGGCGTAGTGACGAGTAGGTGCTTATCTCTTTTCATAGGTATTACAACGGCAAGTGGCCTCGCGAGGAATTTACCTCTCGGCATTTCCTCCACCTCACTGCGTAGCATCTCCTCAACAAAAGGTGCCGTTGTCTCATCTATGAAAATTGTAAGGATGAATTTTGGGACTGCAAGGATCACTCGTTATGGTTACCTCCTTCTTTCAGCACATCTCGATTTTGTGGATACTCCTATGCCTTCTTTACTTTGCCCCGTACGGCCAATATTTTATTTATTCTTCCAACCTTTTAAAGTCCACGCCGTACTGGCGCCCCACCTGACCGGGAATTGCGTTACTGCGAGGGTCAGGGTTGCGAGTTTACTTCTTCACTCTTATTTTTTAATTTTCAACTTTTATTTATGTAACTTTTTTTATTTATTATTAATTTTTTTTTTTTGCCCCTCGCTTTTGAAAAAAGGCAGAGAATGATGCAGGTTCATTTAATATCTAAAAAAAAAAAAAAAAAAAAAAGATTGAAATTATGGTGAATTATCAAAACGTGGGCGAGATCGGTAATTGACTGAGTTTTGAGTTGCTGTAACAAAGAGTTACTGGAGGGGTATAGTTCCGAGGGAATTCAGGAGGGCAGTAATAGTACCTTTATCAGGGGCGGAGCCGGAGCCGGCAAGCCGCGGAAGCCGCAGGTTTTGTGCAGCCGGAGTCGGAGCCGAAATCTTTCGAGGGTCTGGGCCGGAGCCGGAGTTGGAGCCGAAATTTTAGGGGGCTCTGGAGCCGGAGCCGGAGCCGGAGCTGCAAAAAAAGAAGCTCCGTGTTCCGGCTCCGGCTCCGGCTCGGCTCCGCGCTCCCTCCGGCCTCCGGCTCCGGCAATACCAAAAATTAGTAATTATTAATTTTATTACTTCAGGTTATATATAATATATAATATATATATATATATATATATATATATGTTATATATATATTATATATATATAATATTATATATATTATATATAATATATATATATATATATATATATATATATAAGTATATATATATATATATATATAATATATATATATATATTATATATAGGCATATTTATAAAGTTGTTATGACTCAAAGATGCATAAATTTCAATATTAAATGTATTTTAAATATTTTTATAATTTTAGGGTAAATACATTAATTTTTGGGTAACCTAACCTAACATAACCTGACCCTAACCTAACTTAAACCTAACCTAACCTAACCTAACCAAACTTAACCTAAATTAAACCTACCTATATTAACGGAAGTCACAAGACTTATAAATGACTCCATATAGTATAATATTATATTATTATTATAAGTATATATAATAGTATATATCATATAACTCATAATATATCATAACCTAAATATAATACTATATATATATATTATATATATATATATATACTATAATATTATATATATATATATAAAACTTAATTTAATATATTATATATATACATATAATATATATATACTATATTATATATATAATATATTATATATATCTATATATCATATATATATTATATATTATAAATATTATAGTATATAGATATACTATATATATATGCCCACCGAATGTGGACTCAAATATACTTAATTTACAGAAATTTTTATATATTGTCTATTTATGATGTCAGTAATAGTAAAGGTTTCGAAGGTATTCGATAGGACAATAAACTTAAATAATTAAGAGTTTAAGTATCCTTTAGACAATGGTAGTCAACTAAACTAGAACCGTAACCCTTTCAGGTATTTGAATACATTACTTACTACGAATGTAAGATAAAAATATTCATTTGTCAATATGAAATAGTTAACACAATTGATGGGAAAACAGTCAATTCGATCATGCACAAAAGAGTTTTACATAACTACCAGTTCCTCATTGGGGTCACAATAGCATCTACTGGATCCTTTAAATTAATGCGACAATTAAAACGCTCTCATCCAGACATATCTGCAGTTATTAAAGGAGAAAGGTGAAGCAAAAAAGGTAATCAGGATAAACCTTAATATCAAAACCAGAACTAGAAGTGGAAACTTTTTCAGCTCCCAAAAACAGATAAGCAAACAAATAATCTTAAAAATTGCCCAAAGAGGAACCTTCGTGCATTTAAAAATGAAATGCTTGCCACTATGGCAGGCTAATTAATTTTGCCAATAATATTACGATATGATGAACGAAGATTAAAACAAACATTTCTGAAAACGTTTAGCAGTGAAAGAATTACCAAATCGTACATTTCAACGCGAACATATCAAGAATTTGTTTACTTACGTTTTTAAAACGAATCGAAATAACAAAGATACAGTAATTAGCTTAGTTTAACGGATACGTATCAACATGATACGAGTACGACTTGAAAATTATAAGCGACAGATGAGGAAGTGAGGAACAGGAGCTGTTGCTAAAACGATGAATACTTGGAATTTTATTGAATGTGCTTTTAGCTGAGAAGCAGTAAATAGTATTTTCAGAATGAAACTTGATACACTATGAGACTATGTTCGAGACGTTAGACTAATGCGCACATGAGATGTAAGAGTTCCATACCTTCTACAGTTAGAAGTGCGTGATGGTCTCCACAATACTCATACCAGCAAAGTCTTATAAGCCAAAGGCGAGACAAATAGCTAGAAAAACAGCACGTACTCAAATACATGGAAGTTCTTAAAATTCAAGCTGAAACAGTAGCATCATTAGGTCAAGAGAACAAGATGGGCGAAGTAACATATATAATATTATATATATCTATATATATATATATATATATATTACTATATATCTATATTATTATATATATTATATACTATAATATATATAGGTATACATATAATAAATAATAATAGTATAACTAATATTAATATATATATATCATAGAATAACCATTTTTTCATTTTTGAGTAAGTTTGCGCGAAGAATGGTGTGGTGCGATCCAAAGGATGCCACTCAGGCACCGCACCACACCAGCACCGCACCGCCACTTTATTTTTTTCGCACCATGACCCACCGCACCGCACCAAGTCGCTGAAATACTGCACCGCAACGCACCCCACCAAAATGAGGCACCCGCACAGCACCACACCCCGATTGCGTCGGCCACCCTATTACAACGGTAAAGTAAAAGGCCTAACGATATAACCATAACTACCATATTCCCCATTGATTGTTTAATTAGGACATAATACATGTAATTTACGAACCTAACGAAACTATCACACTAAGCAAACTATATAAGATGCAAACTAAGTTTTCGCAAGTCATATTAATTGCTAAATGGCAAACCTGAAGCTAAGAACATAATGGTAAAACACAAACTCCATATCTACCTACGTAATGAATAACATACCAAGAGGTAACATTAGAATCAAGCTCCACCTGGCTTCTTCAAAGGCAAACGTGAGCTGAACAATGACAATACAGAACTCTAACCATAATCACTTTTTCCAGCCATCTCGCAGAAGCAATTTTTACATTGGACACTATCAATCTTAACAAAACCTTAACAAATATTTATTCATACCGTAACCTAACTATCACCTACACCAACGAATATTTGCAGGCATATTAAGCGCTCACGTCCATAACATAAGCATAACTTGAACTTAGCGCAGACACACCAACATACCTAACTACGAATTAATGCTTTCAATTAAAAAAAGTTCTTTGCTTATGCAAGGGTAAGTACAACACTGACCATAAAACGTAGCAGACTCTTCCATTTTCGAACACATCTTCATACAATCAATGTTCATTTGACACAACATGTAATATATCTGCTAACCATTATCAAAGTTACCACTTAAGCAACAGTAAAGTAGCTAACAGTACCTGACAAAACTTAACCTAAGCCCACATTTTTCAAACATAGCTCTAACAGTAATCAATAGTTAAATTTTAAGCATTCACTGATAATATTTAAAGTAAACCTAACAAGAAAATTAGAGCATAACTCAACCTAAGCTGTCCACTACTAACTCAACCGCATAATCCGGCACACATGGATAACCAGAGTTTTACATCGTATAAAGGCGTAACATATTCACAACTTGAGAACTAAAGAAACTATAAGATGCAACAACCAAAAACCTTAATATGCCATTAACCGCCACGAATAAGCTGTTAACCTATTACACAAAGTGTCTACTTAACAACAGTAAAGAGCTAACATTACATAGACATTTCCCATTTTTTCAGAAAATCACTAACTCAAATGTTAATTTCACATTACGATTGTAAACATTAAGAAAACGATAGCATAAAAGTTTAACATTATTCTAACCTATCTGGATCATACTAACCAGCGAAATAAGTGCAAATATAACGTTTTCACTCACTAAGCTTGCATTGTATGCATTAACCTGAACTAAGAACATAAACTGCTACTTAACAAAGTTGGAGTTTTATTATTCCATATGTTTTGTTATATTTAAATTATATTTTACATTTATAGATTTATTGTAGAATTTCTCAATTTTTCGATGAATCTTTTAAAAGATGTTAGGATTTATTTACTAAAAATATTTATTTGCTCTTACATGAATACTATACTTTAGTGAACCTATATGAGCAAAGCAAATGTACTCTCTGGCGCGGAGGAACTAACCCAATTCCCGTTTTCAATCTCGCAAAATCTTCGTTATTCTCCACCCAGCACATAAGAGATACCAGGATCAGGATTGTCGTGTGTGATTAAGGATGTTCTAGAGAAGAGGGTTGGTATAAATTGTGATACGATATTGAATTGTGGATATAGGTTTGTTGTCTGTAAAGAATACATATATATATAATATATATCTATAATATATATAATCTACTATACTATAAATATATATATATATATTATAATACTAATACTATATATTAATATATATATATAATATTATATATTATATATATTATGGCTAAGATCGCCATATATTAGAACTTATGTAAGCATTAAGCATGCATGACACGACAGGTGACACAGTCATGTGAGAGACTACTTGCCGATCTCGTGTGTACACCTCGTTAGATCTGGTGCCTCTCTTGTAAGTCTATTGTAACAATAGGGTTATTATAGCTTTCCTCCCCCATTGGGGGGGAAGGCCAAAATAAGAGGGGAGACGCGGAGGGTGATGCCACCCGAAGCGTCCCTGCCTCATGGTATTTCGTTAGGAACTCTCATGCTGAGAGGTAGCTTAGATAGGGTCAGTGCCATTTTATAATTAAGTAGTGATTACGTCATTATATTTTGTTAATCTCTACGATTTAAAGGTGCTTACATTACCTATTATTCATTGTGTCAAAATCATTTACTGTGAAACGCTCGTACTGATCAATAAGAAATTCCCCCTTGATTCAAATTCTCATTTGAAATACCGTCAGAAATAAGGTAGGAGCCATTAATCAAGATTATTACGGGGACAAGAGCCTGGCTCATCTTGTCGTCCATCTTCAACCTCCTTTTGGGGACAGAACCCAGAAGTGTTGACCAATAGGGAGCCGCCTGCACCCCTGAATTTAGGTCAAGATTGCATAAATTTCAAAAAAAAAAAAAAAAAAAAAAAAAAATTTTCCCATTCATCTGTAGTTTAAATGCTAAACTCAGTCAGGAGTGATCTAAATTTCAATTGATTGAGTTAATCATAAATTGCCCACGTGAGAATAATCATGCTAGATCAAATTTAAATATAAGGAAGAAAAAGTCGTTCTATAAAATATTTCAGTTACCGCCCAAGTTGGGCAATATTGAACCCATGTGCCTCTCTTACCCTAAAAATTACTCAAACATTTAAAGCGTGAACTCGGTCGATAACGACCCAGCAAAAGATATTCAAAGATATGTCCGCCATCAGTTAAAGAGTCCAACCTCGTCAGAAAGATGGTCAAAATACCAAGAAATGCATGATGCCGAGCAAGATCGGAATACCGTTTCGATCTCTCAGCGAACACGGACAGGACAGAAGACTAACCATTCACCCTCCTCAATTGCGACACCGCAACTCGGCCCAAGGCCAAATGGAGGAAAATCCGCCAATCTAAGGGTATAATTAATCAATCAGGAAAAAACGTGCAAAAAATTGAGACCGACGAACCACAAAGAAATGCACCGACTGGCAAAAAGTGAAGCAAACAAGAGGCCAAGGGCGGATCAGCTCGAATACCGAATCGACAATAAAATACTTCATTAGTCAATTTAAACCACTTCGCAATTAAACAAAAAACTTGTCTTCATTGGAAGTAGTCCTATTCTGCTAGATAGATGTTAACTGGCATTAAGTAGCAACTACAGCCATCATAATTACGAACTTGAATCGTAATGGCACTGAGCACCCACCAAACAAACAAAAAGATGAAAAAATGGGAGATAAAGCATCAATTTGTGAAAAGGGTTGAACGATTTAACAGTATTAGATGTACTAAATATTGAAACATTTCAAACGCCAAAAGGATCGCTTATAAAAAATTCCTTCCTTGAAAGGACATTATGGAGAAAAATCTCCGACAATCCTCCAAAGCAATCAGCAAACAATACGACATACTTCGAAGATAGGCGGTTATATACAAAACAAAAGGCAATTCACCGGAACGAAAGTGCCAAGCGATATATTAAAAACAGAGTCAAAAGATGTCCTTGGAACAACCAGAAGTTTCGAGTTACTACCTAGACAACAAACCACTCAAAAAATTTGAACGACATCAATAGACTATGGATTTTCCATTGCGACCAGAATGACTTGTCGCAACATCATGTACTAAGATGCTCCAGTAAGTACGAGCCAATCGTGCATGAGCAAAGAAACAGCAATGGACGCCATCTGCCTAGTAGAATGTACCGAAGATGGCAGGGACCCATCATGTTAGCACAACGGTTCGTTCGAGAAGGATGCGAAGAAAAAAACCATACACCACAAGAACGTATACGCTCAGGATCTTGGCTGGAGACACATTTGTAAATAGACTGTGCAGCTACACGCACTACAAGTCGACTCAAATGTCGAATCTTGCTGCCCCAAAAAAACATCGCGCCAAACTCTCGGCTGCACACACCTAACGACCACGCCATCCTCTGTACAAGACCAGTAAACTTCCCAGCCCAGGCATAGCGCACTGACAGAAATGACGCCGCACAAACCAAAGAATCCGAAGAATAGAGAATCCCCTGAACACAGTAGACAAGAGATGCTTCAAGGTATGACCAACAAACAGAACTATGAAGAAGGAGCGCACATTATTGACAACACAGCCGGAAAGAGATAGGTCTAATGAACAACACAGCTCACAAGCTCACAACAAAGGATGGACATACCGACGCAACCACTATTGTAATCAATGCTTGTTAATTTTCATTATTACCATTCCAGGTACTTATATCTTGCTTACCGATGTGAGGGGGCGGAGTGCCCTTTATACCCATTACTCCATAATTAATGGTAACAGATCCACCACCTCACAAAATACGGAAAACTAGAATCCCGATTGTCACTAACACAACATCCACAAAGCGACAGTCGTGGAACATTGGGGCACGAGAAAAAAGTTTCCTTTCGATCGCTCAAATTAAAATCGTCATAATGCAGACAATGTGAAATTAAAGACACAATGAAAATAAATTAATAAAACAAAGTGCGGATATAACTGATTGTCTCTATTATTAGAAAATATAAATTTGTATAAATTACTAATAAAAACATAGTCTAAATTCAATATAACGGGTCATATACTGCACTTATACTGCTTACTAGCTACTACTTACTGACTACTATACTAAATAATAATAATAATAATAATAATAATATTTATAATCACAATATTCAAACCAAACATATTGAAAATAGTGACCATGCACAATTGAAAAGTAACGCGAAGAATCCAGTAACTTACTGAATGGAAAAAACAGAGCTCCTTTAAATGCCTCGAATGAAAAGCTATGTATGTCGAAATTTTCTGAAAATTTCTGAAAGATGGTCAAAATGATCCAAGGTGAGCAGGATGAACAGTGGATAAATAAATGGATAATTATGTGAATAAACTGCCGTCATTATCTGTGAGGGGTATGCATGCACCCCATTCTAATATAGTCAATGACAGACCAAATAGTAGTAGTAGTAGTGAAAATTCTGAAAAAAATTTAATCGATCAAAATATTGTTATGAATGATTCTTCAGTCTTGAAGTGTTATGGTAAGCTAAATGAGTCCAATATTGTAACCACTAGGAGCCCTATGCATGAAGGGTATATATTTTTCACATTAAATTTACCTCATCATATAGTTATGAACCAGGTAAGGGTCGGTGAAGTCGATAAAACAGATAGCTTGTCAAACCCCATCCAAAGTGCTGTTAACGATAGCTGTGGTGACAGTAAACAAGTTACAGCCGATGTGGCGGAAAACAAGCAAGTCGGTAAAATCGACAACCCAATCTCTTATCAGGTTCATGACCGTATTAATGGAGTAAATTATATAATCGATTCCGGGGCTTCTAAAAGTCTTATAGCTGTAGGGGCTCGTGCAAATCACAGTCCACCTGTCGGGTTTATGTATGCGGCAAATAATTCAAAAATCGCTATTTATAATGTTAAAAATGTTGTAATTGACATAGGTCTTGGTAGGAATTATATAGAGACTTTTTATATAGCCGACATTAAAATGAACATTTTAGGCATATCTTTTTTGAAGAAATTTCATATGGGAATCGATTTTACTAATGATTTACTTATAGATTCAATTACAAATAAATGTATTAAATTAAATCAAATTTACGATTCTAATATTAATTATGTGCATGAAACTCTTTCCTCTTCTCTAGCATTTACTCCTCATCCTAATCCTTTGCATGTCTCTACTAGTCCTACCTCTATTAATGAAATTTTATTACGATATAACAGTTTATTTTTGAACCCATATCTCCCGGAAAATCATTACATCAAACTGAGACAGATGCAAATATGGGATGATATTTTTGAAAAATATAAAAATAAGAAAAATCAAAGAATGAGCGCAGCGTTGATAGATGAGGGCGGTCAAATAACAACTGACGAAGAAACCGCCTTCATCCCTGAAAGAATATTAATTGAGCTAGCAAATACCTATCCTTATAAAGTAGATGTAAGAGGATCACCCATATCTTTAAGACCCAGAAAAATTCCTCACAAACTTTACTCACAAACCAGAGCTGAAATTGACAATCTTGTGGCCACAGGAGTGTTAAAACGATCCAACTCCCCATGGTCCTTCCCAGTCAGTGTCTTAGAGAAGTCGGGCGGACGTGTGAGACTGATATCGGACTTTAGAGAACTCAATAAGAGGGTGGAGGTCGCAAGTTATGGCTTACCACACTTGAATGATGCTATGTTTACCCTTAAAGGAAGCCAGATCTACACCAAATTGGACTTAATTCAGGCCTACTACACCCTGCCATTACATCCAGATTGCGTGAAATACTTCACAATAACGTCTAATTTGGGATCGTTTTCATATCAATATTTACCAATGGGATTTGTTTCAAGTCCATTCATCTTCCAATCATTCATGGATACTCTCTTGCAAGGAATCCAAAACGTCCACGCATACATGGACGATGTACTTATACATTCTGAGACTGAGGAAGAACACCTGATCCTCCTTGAAAGGGTGCTGAAAAGACTACAATACTTCAACATCAGCATTAACCTAAGTAAATGTCAGATAGCAAAAACTGAAATTAACTATCTTGGGTACACAATAGATAAGGTGGGGATCCGGCCGAACGAAGATAAAATCATGGAGATATTAGATACTCCAAAACCCAAAACTATCAAGGAATTACGAAGTTATCTCGGGAAACTGGGGTTCTATCGCTCCACTGTAGCTTTATTTTCAAACATTACTGCACCCCTTTATCATTATTTAAAAGGAAAACCGTATAGTAACAAAAAAATCACCTGGGACCCTTCAGGGGAAAAAGCTTTTAAAGACAGCAAAGAAGCCATCAGAAACGCAAATACACTAACTTACCCCAGCCACTCCAGCGCTTTCGACATCATCATACACACCACCCATACCGCTGCCGCAGCAGTCATATTGTCGACACCAGTAGAGGGAGGAAATCCTATAGCCTTCTTCAGTATCCTTTTATCAGCTACTGAGCAGACATATGATGATGTTGGAAAATTATTGGTGCTTTTAACGAAACTCTTGAAAAAATATGGATATTTATTGGCTAATAGACCAATAAAAATATTAACTCAATCCCGTGAACTTATTAATAGATACAACAAAAGTAATGATGATAAGAACTACAACTTACGTGAGATTCGAAGTTTGAACCTCTTGTCGGCGTATCACATCTCTTGGGAGTTAATCACTAAGAAGAATAATCCGTTAAGTGACTATTTAATGATCAACAACATTGATAATGCAGATGCAACACCCATCAATGCCACCGAACATTGCAAAGGAATAAAAAAGAGGGAGGAGCTAGCGAAGCCACGCCTCCCGAGCCCTGTGATTGGCTCAACCGCAACCGAGTCAGCCAATCAGACCGAGGCAGGAACAATAACAGAAGGTGATCAAAACAAACGCGCGTACACCTGCTTGATAGAGATCCCGTCTCCGAATTTAAAGAGACGATACGCACAGACCACAAAGAATGTGGCTCGTGTCCAAACCATAAATTCCCAGGAAGGACCGACGTCAGTAGATTTAAATGACCATACCGCACATTCTTCACATATCTCTCATGGGAAAAATCCTGACGAAGTCACGAAAGGGTTAAGCGTAGAAGAAAGAAGAGAATTAGAGCAAAAGAAATTAGATAAATTTAACAAAGAAATAAACGAATTAAAAGCAGATGAATTAAAAGATATTATACCAATAAACACACAAATAAATCTTATTAGAGATTGCAATGATGCTCATATAGAACTAATTAAACGCTTCAGGAAAGAAATTAACTATTTAGAGATAAGTAGAGATCAAAAAGAGGATCCATTTATAAAATCCCTATTAGAGGGCAGTAACAAGAGCTCCTTGGTCATTAAAAAACATGAATTTTGGTTCAAGAAACAAAAAATACATTTATATGTTGACATATCATTAAATTATGCTCGTGTTATCATTCCTAGCACACAAGTCGCCACCCTCATCAGGATGACTCACTTCCAGGGACACCTCGGCATTAATCGGTGTCTCACAGTCTTAAAAGCCGATTTCGTCTTCGAAAAGATGCATCGGACAGTTAAGGAGATGATAAGGTCCTGTGCCCAATGTCAGCTGTCAAAAATTGGCCGAGGGATCAACCCCATCTTAGGCAAATATCGTGAAGTTACCTACAAATTTGAAGTACTCCATATCGATATATTGAAGCTCCCTACCTGTCGGGGCTACAAGTATCTCCTAACCCTTATAGATCGTTACTCTCACTATATTTGGGCTTTTCCACTCAAGGACGCGGCCAAAGAGACAATTGTCCAAACTTTGATAAACCAGCTCATTCCCCACTGTGGAATTCCCAGCCGAATAGTTTCAGATAATGGCGCCAACTTTACTTCACATTTGTTTGAGAGTGTGTGTAAACTGTTGGGGATCGTCCACTCCACAACCAGTACATATAATTGTCAAAGCAATGGAAAAATT
>JABUQX010137972.1:0-26542 GCA_015478945.1 Trachelipus rathkii | reverse complement strand
AAAATTAAATTGGATGGCAAAAAATACAAGACCAGATTTATCTTATATAGTTAGTAAAATGAGCAAGGGAGAAAAAGAACTGAGTATTGAAGATTATAAAGAACTTCATAGAATAACAAAAAAATACAGAAATGAATTAAATATCACACAAATAAATTATGAGAAAATTGAGAATCTAACAACATACTGTGATTCATAATTTGCTAATAGAGAAGGAAATAAAACCCAACGAGGATGTATAATTTTTGCTGTAGATAAAAAAGGAAAAACGATACCTATAATGTGGAAATCAAACAAATCGAAGAAAGTTATTCAGTCATACAAGCAGAAGTAAATAGCTTACTTGAAGGTATAGAACAATCATTATATAAACAAAAAATGTGGGAAGAAATTACAAGTGAAGTAATATAAATAGTAAACACTTAGATATACTAATGTCTGGAAAGACAATCAAAATTAAAAGTATGAGAATTATAATATCATGATAAGAGAATATATAAATAATCAAGAAAAATAACAAGAATATTTGGTGAACAGTAATGATCAATTTGCTGATATTTTTACCAAAGAATTACATAAGAAAATGAAAAATGTAATTTCTTGAAGAATAAAAGATGAAAAGAAAAATAAAACTTATCAAATAAGAACTTTTTCAAATGTAAGATGTTAAAACAAATTTGAAGAAGCAGAGGTGGAAGAATGGTAAATTTACTAATTATTTCATATCTTTTTCAGAAAAAATTTATATAAAAATATTTGTACATAATTTAGAAATTAATATTTAAAGATATAGTATTAAAAAAAATTAACACATTAAATTATAATAAGAATAAAGAAAATATGTATATAGAGAATAAAATATATATAAAAAAGGAATAAAACAGAAAACAAGAAAAATAAAGAAAATAAGAAATATTAATATATTATGTCATAATAAAGAAAAAAGAATAATAAGTAATTCAACAAAGAAGATAACAAATAAAAAATTGACAAACAAAAAATGATGACATCTATTTAAAGGAAAAAAAAAAAAAAGAAATTTGAAAGGTAATATATTATTTTACTTTGAATTATATATATAAAATAAAAGTTTTTGCATATGGCAGGTTATTATGGCTTTTGATATTATTATATATATATATATATATATATATATATATATATATATATATATATATATATATATATATATATATATATATATATATATATTAAATAGATACAGTATATATATTTACACACCTGAGGGACGACAGAAATGTTGGTTCTTAAAGAATCCAAATCAACCAAACTTATGTTTGTTCCATTTATTAGAATTTTCCCTTTTTGAGGCTCATAGAAACGATATAAGAGTCTAATTATTGTCGATTTCTATATATATATATATATATATATATATATATATATATATATTATATATTATATATTATATATATATATATATATATATATATATATATATATATATATATATATATATATATATATATATATATATATATATATATATATATATTTTATCCTCCTTCTTCCTCCCCAAGACTGGGGGTAAGGTGCATGACATGCATCGGAAAAGAAAAGTAGTAGAAGAATATGACATAAGTCGAAAAGAAAGCCCAGCCTTACAGCCCCCTCTATACTTATTAGTGGGAACTCATCGCAGTCAGAAAATCCACCCTAGAGATTCAAGGGACTTTGACGGACCCTCACTATGGAATCGTCAAGTGTAGATTTCATCCCCTGGACCAGGTGGGCCACAACCATACATCCCCTCACTAAACCCCTCCATTCACTCCTATTAAGCATCTCTATTCTCGCCTTTGCCAAACTCACACCTCTCTGCTTCAGACATTCATTCACTGACTCAATCCACTTTTTCTTCGGTCTCCCAGCCAGTCGATTCCCAACGCACTCACCACTATACATCTGCTTAACCAACCAACTGTCATTCTTCCTTTCCACATGACCAAACCATCTCAATGTACTTTCATTTATTCTCTCATTTACCCCTTCTTCACACCACATAACTCTCTAATACGTTCATTCCTCATTTTATCAATTCTTTTCACACCTAACACGCCCATATATATATATATATATATATATATATATATATATATATATATATATATATATATATATATATATATATATATATATATATATATATATATATATAAAGAAACATTACGATTTAATTTTTAAAACCGATACCGATATCTCTATTTTTTTAGGTGCTGATACTGATACTTTAATTAATATAATAAATACCATACACAGTAATAAGAGAGAACATTTGTGTACTGCTAGGCAACTCAGGATTGCATTCCCTGTACAACCAATACTTAGTCATTTATTTCATATTTGGTTGTGCCCAAGTATATTTATTTTATAAATTAAAATAGCATCTTAAAGGAATAATAAATGCAAATATAATATTAATAACTTTTTTATGTTTGTCTTTATTAAAAAATATTCCATTTCCATTTTCCAGTTAGTATTAACAAAGTTTAGCTACTAGCTTTTATGTTTTAACATGATTACAATTTACAAGAAGATTCTTTAACTAGCTACAATATAAAGAATAAAACCAATGAAAAAAAGAGACCTCAATTAATCAGCTGAAAAGACATAAATAAAAAACGCTATTATTCAAACATGACATAATAATAATATACTCCTTTAAGATAAAGATAGATATCATTCAATACTCAAATTCAAAAATTCTCAAATTGTGTTGCAAAAACATTAAGATTTTACTAGTATTTGGCGAGAACCTGTTCCTTTTTGGGGTGTTTACATTTCAACCTACACTAAAAATATGCTAGCTTTCGACTAATGAGGGAGGGATTGATAAATATTTGCTTGCAAGCACTGATAATAATGGAAACCTTGGTCCATTTTCATGCCACCACATGAAAGGATTCTCTTCTGTATGCAGCATCTCCATGTTTTCGTAGAGCCTCATCTCCTCTTTCACAGATTGCAAATTTGAATTATCATTGCTCCTTGATGACTCTCTTCACTTTTTTCGATGAGGTTCCTTGGTGTGATTCCTTTAAAGGTGAATGAGATGTCAATGCAATTTCGGCCATGAACTTATCAAAGTCTAACATATCCAAATCCTCTTTATCTTCAGTAGGTTTATTTGCTGAAAAGCCACAATCGTCACTATCAGTGCTGTTGCCAGGGGTTGCTGATAAGGCGGCTTCCACTTCTGTGAATCTTTTTTTTTTGTCACGCGAGCAAGCTCCTCGGTTATGCTATTTAAATGCATTCTAGAAGTGGTTCACCGTCGGAGATGCCATTCTTGTGGGGTTTCAGCTAGCTTAAGGAATTCCTTATTAGAACCTTTTATATATATTGAAACTAGGTTTATTACACAATGTAAGAATTTTTTTTTTTTTTTGTTTCTTCTGATTTTTTTATTGTTTTTATAGTTTTTTATACAGATTCCAAATATCTTTTTAGTTTTTCTCTAGCATCGACTGTTTTTATTTTACTATGGCATAAAGTAATTATTGGCATCTTCTCATTTTGTAGGGTCGTTACCGGAATCACACTGAGTATAAGTCAGATGCCATTAATGTTTTATTGGGATTGCATGCTTAATATCTGATATATATATATATATATATATATATATATATATATATATATATATATATATATATATATATATATATATATATATATATATATATATATATATATATATATATATATATATATATATATATATATATATATATATATATATATATATATATATATATTGTAATGTCTGGAACATGCTCATTTTAAAACTTGCTTAGAAATCACTTTCCCTTTGATTGATTCACCCTCCCTCCAAGCATATTCCATTCAAAAGTTATCCCCATCGATATATATATATATATATATATATATATATGATATATATCATATATATATATATATATATATATATATATATATATATATATATATATATATATATATATATATATATATATAATATGTCAGGAACATGTTCATTAGAACTCTTGCTAAGAATTCACTCTCCCCCATGTTGTTTTATCCTCCCTCGGAGCATGGTCCTTTCAGGAAGCCCGTCCCGTCAGTATATATATATATATATGATCTGATATTAAATCAGACAGATAAAAAAAAGTAATTAATGAGGGGAATGATTAGTGAAAGTGATTCAATGCGACAAGTTTTATTAAATATGCAAAGTGAAATATATATGGTATGTCATATAATAATAATTAGAATGTAATGTAATAATGGCATAGTATATTTAATTTTTATAAACACAGTTAATAAAGCCTCATATTATATATCCCAGCAAATCTGCCGGTTATCTGACAATGAATAGGCACTAAGCATTTAAGTTTGTATGCTGCCTGAATTTGCACAAAATCGCATTGTTTACTTGGGCAATTAGATGATAATTACTATACAATAGGAATTCACAATAGTATTACAAATATTGATTCAATAAGTTTGAATATATGGGAAGAACGCTTCAACGCGTCCTCCCTCCGCACTATAGCACAGCGGAATCTATTCTCTCGGTGTAGGGCATTGATGATGCCTTCTCCACCTTACATTTCAAACCTGGCCCCTCTCCTATTGGTTGGCACAAGATTTAACAGTTTAAGATATTTAGGCAGGCATTATTTGGCATTCAGCTGCCCTAAGTAATTTTCCATGTGTATTTCAGAGATTGAGAGCATTGTTCACATACATATGTATGGGAAATATTGCACTTACATGCCCTGCTCCCACTCTCCTTAATATGCATCTGGTAAAAGAACTTTTACCAGATCACATGGTGATCTCGAGTGATGATCAAACAGATTGCAACAGCAGATAAAAGATAGCTTCTATCTGAGTTAATTGAAATGTTTGAAATTTGACACATGTAACCCTTACTTAACTCTATTTATAGTTATTACATAATAAGCAATAGAAAATGGCAGTGAAATAAAGGTCAATACGATAGTAATAAGAAGAAACATTTACATCCTAGTGTACATAATTAATGACCAATTAAAAAATTTTATTTTTCCCTGTCATTACAATTAGCAGACACCAACATATTTTATATTTCTTCCTTCTCATTAATCATTTTGACTGAAATTTGTATTTTGATTTTCTTTCTTTCAAATCAATTTTTCAATAAAAACGTACAATTCTTTCTTTGGTAGATCTGACTCTGTAGCAGACGATTAAGACGAACTTTGCTTGTTTAAAATCGAAAAGGTTCTTATCTAGAAAATAATGAATAACTCTTCTTTCTATGCATTTATGTATTTCACTATTTGTTCTTTTTTTTCGTTGTTAAAAAGGTATCTTTTCGTTTTTTTTTTTTTTGTGCTCCGAGTTAAAAAGCTGGTACAAAGGAATTATTTTATTTTATTTATTTTTTTATTACAGGGAAGGCAAATGGCTGCCAGCTGTTAGCTGTTAGCTGTCTGTGTCGCTTTGATCGCGAGAAATGAATGCGACTCGACTTGGACTTTCCGTTTTCTTTCAGATTTTTTTTTTCAGACCTGTAGCTTGAACAATTTTTACGGTAACTTACATAAATTAATTAATTTTTACTTTAGAGATTTTTGGATAGGATATACAGCTATTAAGTAAGGAAATTTGAAATAAGCACATGCCGAAACTTATAATTATAATCATGTTCAATATAATAATTTTATAAGGCATTACAATGGCTTCCTAAATTTGTAGGAACTTCGATATTCAAAAAAAAAAAAAGTTTTTTTTTTTCATTTCTGCGCGGCGCGCTTATCGCTTGTACAGCTGAATAAGGCTTTGTCCCGTTTTGGGCTACTTGCCTTTTACATTGTTTTTTGTTAACCTTGATTACTTTTATTACTTTGACATATAAATATAATCATAAATTTCTACGCTTTGCGAAGGACAAATCGATCCTCCTAATCATCTTCTACCATCGGTACTCTAACTTTGATGGCAGCAACTCGTAGTCACGCAAATTTTAAGCTTTGACTACGATAGTTTCGGATTGTGGGAGGGCGCTTTGGCCTCGCTCTACGTTTAGGCTTATTTAATAATTAAAATAATTGGCATGAAAATGTATAGAAACTTTGTGTTTATCAGAATTAATTGCCTTTTTTAAATCATTACTATTTTCTAAAAAATTATTAAAATTGAATACATTTGCAATTTTCTTTTTTTATTCACTTTTACCATTTCACTTTGTTTCATATTAGATATAGTTTCATTATTAGAAATATTTATTATGGAAGAAACATCATTTATATAATTTATCATATTTAATGGCTTAGGTTGTTTATTATTAACATCATCTTTGCTAAAATTGGACTCTCTATTCATATTGTTATTTATTTGTACAATATTATTAATACTATTAATTTTTTAATATTACAAAGATACTTTTTATTGTTATCAGAAGATCCTTGTTCTTTATATTATTTATTATTCATTATTTATATTATCTATATTATATAAAATACTTTCTAACCTGGGTTACTCATTGTATTTGAGTGTCTAGGGACCGACAGGCTTGCCTATTAGTTTTTTGAACTGATGAAAGAGGTGTGTGGGAATTGTTTTCGAGGAATCCCAGATTCTTTGAAAATGGTGCGCTTAGTTTTAATGAAGGTTGGTACGTCGACCAACTCCGATATATTGGATAGCTTCTTTTCTATTGCTATTTGTATTTCGGATATGAAGATTTCTTTTGTAATTTGGGGATGGTTTTTAACCAGTTGTTCAAAATTCTGACTGCCTATGGCTTCTTTTACCCGGTTTATATATTGGCTGGGTACTTCATTTGGGTGTATCCCACCTTTGATGACGTCATGAATCTTTTGCTTGCATGTTGGCAAATATGACCTCTTTATAGTGTTCATCAGAACTTCATAAAGAGTTAGGTTTTTAGAGCATGGTATTGAAAGCAGTCAGTGCGATTTGGAAAGGATCGGCGCCAATTAATTCACTTTGTGTCTATTCATTCTCAATTTTGTATATTGTGTAAATAGGATTCAACGCCGATATCCAAGATGCCACATCAGAAAAATTGAATGGCGGAAATTTAATTCGCTTTAACGGGGTCGGCTGACTCTCCCGCGTTTGACTTTGGTCCAAGGCGTTGGTGGGCGATGACTTGTTTGCATCGGGTAGCTTTTTTGAGCGGGAGGGTGGATGGACTCCGCCGCCGTTGGAGAATAAGGACTTTTTAAAATTGGGGGATTTTTTCTTATCCCTCTTTTTTTCGGTGAGGGCAGGTGGCCTTTCGTGGGGCTTATAGAGAAGAAGAGGTTGATGTGTTGTCTTCCTTCCGCTTTAGTTCGTGTCAAGCGAGCATAAGCTTTTTCGTTCCTGCCATAAAATGCTTCTTAGACAAAGGAGGAGACGCTTTTTGGTTGAGTTTTTCAAGATAAGAGTGTGTGTAGAGGGCTGTAGGCTGAGTCGCGCATTGGTTTGAGCGGGGAAAAAGGGTAACAGAATAAGAGCTGAAATATAATATACCAGAGAGCGTTTCTATCCTTCTTTTCTTTGTTTTTTGCTTTATTTTTAACTAGCGACTTTTTTTTTTTTTTTTTTTCGCCTACAATTATTGTTTATTTGGTTGATTTTGTCTTCACGCAGAGTTAGTATTACTAATATATTACCACTTTTCCACTGTGTATTTACATAATAGCCTACGATCACAGTTACTTTTATATACAAACTTTATACTACTTTTATCACATCATTTTTTAATAAAAAAAATTTAGGCGCGCAGATCAGAAGTTGGTAGTATTCGAGATCTCACTAAATGAGATAAATCAGCTATGACACAGACATAAATCAGACAGATAAAAAAAAGTAATCATTGAGGAATGATTAGTGAAAATGATTCAGGAGCTGACAACAGTTTTTATATATGCTATAGTGAATATATCGTGGTTGGATATGTCAAAATATAATAAAGAATAACGTAGAAAGTGAAATAGATAAATAAATTGGACATCGTAATTAATTTCATTTTTAAAACACAGTTAATAAAGCCTCATATTATATATCCCAGCAAATCTGCCGGTTATCTGACAATGAATTTCAGTTTTCATTTGCCATGAGGGCCGACTTATCATTAAAATATTTGCACCAAATTTCTCTCTCTCGTTTACTTGAGAAGGCTCGAATATATAAGATATTTAATTACGTATTGTCATATAGTGTATGCACTATAGTTTTATCAAATATTGATTCATCAAGTTGTAAATAGGGAAAAACGCTTTTTCAACGACGTCCTCCCTCTGACACTATTGCACAGATGGAATCTAATCGTCTCGTGTAAGATTGCATTATGTATGCCTTCTCCACCTTGACATTCAAACCTCGGCCCCTCTCTACCTTGGTTGGCAACAAGATTTAAGTTTAAGATATTTAGGAGCTCGGCATATATGTGGCATTCAAGCTGCCCTTAAGTATTATATCCAGGCAAATTCAAGATTGAGAGCATTGTTCCCATACATATGTATGGGAAATATATTGCACTGACATGCCCCGCTCCCACTCTCCTTAATATGCATCTGGTAAAAGAGTTTTTACCAGATCATATATATAATATATACTAATATATATATATATATATATATATATATACTAATATATATATAATATATATATAATATACTATTACTATATATAATATTATATATATATATTATTATAATATATATATATAAATACAAATTAGTATGTGCGTCAATTTTTTATTATTAATAATAATGGTAGCAATGATTTTATTTATTTCCTTTAAGTCTCACTGAGAAGAAATGCAATGAAATCTTTGGTGATTATTATTATTTATTATTATTATTATTATTATGCAAACTGCATCATTGAATTTTGGTAAGTACCAAGATGATTGTGGAATTTGTAGTAAACTATTTATATATAATACTTAAATTATTTCAATCTTTTTTCATAATAAAATTATCTATATATATTTAAAAATCTATTAAAAATATATATAGGATCTTTGAGAGATATGTATCCCTCAACATACTTTGTCCACATATTTTGCTTGCTAAGCAAATAATAGGCTTAATTAAGTATTAAAAAAAATTATTAAATAACAATTATTAAAATAATTATATATTATATAGTGAATAAGGGACTGTGAGTAATAAGAGAAAAGTAGCTGCACCTATAGCTCGCGGTCCAGTCGTATCTGTATTCACATCGCGCAGAGTGGTCATAAACAGGCAAGTAATGTATTTATAAAGAAATACGTTACTAGCCCTTAGAGCACGAGGGAAAGAGGCCAACAGAGACCTAAACATCATATAACCACCAGCAAATCACCGATACGCGCACCCAGTGATATGGAATCACGAGAAGATAAGAGAATCATCTCTCTAGTGCGCCCTACAGGTCCTAATAAACTTTAGTGATTTACTGAGTTGCACACATATCGATAACTCAACTTCTCTATAATAAAATGTGTAATCCTGTCTTACTACCTTTTGAGCAGTATTGTCCGCTCTCTTACAAGCTATGATTTGTCCGATAGCGAAGACTCGTTATATACCATAATGTCCTGACAGTGCGTATATCGGAAATGAAAGAATAATACAGAAGAGAGAAAAACATCCAATTGGATACACCACTAGATAGTTATTGCCCCATAATGCCAACTACTAGTCAGATAAATAGCATTCAATTAGTTTTGGTGAAGTGACATATGTTCAGGATCTGGATGTTCCAATTCTGACGCTGCTCACCATTCTCCAAAAACGTCCCCAGAAATAAACTCAGGCTTATCTTCTGTGCAATTTGTAACCCATCCGACCTATTATCACATAAATTCCTTACCTCACTCCAATAACTAATCCCCTAACTACTTACAATACATTATCAATTTAAAATTTATCAACGGCACTTAACCATATATAATCAATAGATAAACTCAATCCAATTTCTCATAAAATAATACAATATACCATATAGCATCATATCAAGAGCTCTACCTCATACCTCTCTAAAACATACTCCCCTACTCCCCATGTTTAACCGTTTATGATTCGACTCCATCTACTTCCGCTATCCACCTTCTAACACTATTCACCTTAACTATTTAACACTGATACCATAACATCGATTATATTATACCACAACCAACTCCTGTGACAGCTTATCCCACCTTATTACACTACATACCTGCGAAGCTAGATGTACGAATCCCACTTCACCTGTTCCATTCCTCCTAACAATAAGTACACCCTATTTACATTTCTATCCAATTACATCATATACAATAATATTCTCGCCATCTCCCACCTCTCAGAAATATTTCTACACACCTCAAAATCAAATACCTTCTAAACCACCTGCTATCTACTAATAATTATATATACCACTATATACCCAAAATTACTCTCATACCCTCTAGGGATATATATGATATATATAGGTATACTAGTATATTATTAAGCCCCTCACACTAACTGATATACCTAACTAGTATATACTATACTTATAGTAGTATATAAATGAATATATACTTATACTCCTTAAAATAGATACCCGGACCCCCAGGATAGTATATAACACTTTACACACTGCCAATAGGCGACCACATGAAAATGTTGGTTCTATCGAAAAGGTATGAGTCACATATCTCAACCAAACTAATGGTTTGCTTTCAAACTATCTCTCTATAGTTTTCAAAAAATTATTCCGTCTTTTGTGGAGTCCTCATAGAAATACAGAATTACTAAACAAAGTACTTGTTGATCGATATTGTCGATTTTCCTATTTATATATATATTAATAATACTATATATCCAAATAATCAGTAACTCAATAAATCCCCTAATATAATTATATATAGGTATTGAGAGTAAGTATTGAAATAATCAAATTTACAAAATGAGTCGGTGACTATTATTTTTATCTTAAATTATATATTATATGACTTGAGATATAGTAATATTATATGTATATAACGATATAATATTAGAATGTCATGGATATGTGACTAAATATTTTATTTAAGTTAGTAGATAAATATTAATAAATAAATAAATATAAAAATATATTAAAATATTCTTTATTTCTATATTTTATATAATTACATATTATTAATATATTATAATAATATATATATATTATATAAATATATTATAATATATATATATAATATATATGATATATAATAATATATATTATTGTATATTACCTCCTTTCTATCTACTACTATACCCTAAAGACTAGGGTATGAGTTTATAGGTTTAATTAGACATGCATCGGAAAAGAAAAGCTATATAGTAGAAAGAATTATTTATAGATACATTAATAATGTATCCAGAAAGAAGAAAAGTGACCTCAGTCCTACTATGTAATCGAGACTCTCACTCTCCTTTACCTGGCCCTATTTAAGAGTCAGTATCACTTTGGAACTCGTCTGTCAGGCTCATTGAGAAAATTCAAACCCATTATGAGCTTATTGGTGAAGGGACTGTAGATAACCGCGGACACCTCCGACCTTAATGTATAATTTTCTTCTATTAATATTACTCTCCTAAAGTTGATTTAGTTTTAATACAAAGGCTGTTACACCTCCATGATATACCAGGAGGTGGGTGGGCCGACATACTCTCATATCCCCCTCTCACTTAAACATCCCCTCCAATTTCTAGCTTCTATAAAGCCAATACAGTGACTAAATTATACTCTTCGCCTCTTTCCTGCTCATACAATTATACACCCATTACTCCTATCCTTAAACATGCCGCGCGATCGTATTGATAACCGTTTACAAGTCTCTCTCTAGCCTTCAAGACATTCATATTCCCTTCGAATCTGACTCAATCGCGAACAGTGCGTCTCTATACTGTCCTGGCTGGGCTTCTCCTCCCGCGCCTCATACGTCCGTTTATCCCACACGCACTCAGCCCCTCATACATCGCCTCCTAACCACCCTAACTGTCACCCAGGTCATCATCGTTTTCTCCATGACCAAACCATTCTCAATGTTACTTTCATTTATTCTCTCATCGTTTACCCCTTCTTCACACCACATAACTTCTAATCGTTCATTACTCATTTTATCAATTCTTTTCACAACACATACACGCCCATAGGTTACCGATAGGCTATCACCTCTCGGTTCGTGAGTAGACTCACTTGATATCATATATACAAAATAAAAAGATAAGTAAGATAAACAATTCTCTTACTGACGGCTTTTTATACTAACTAAGGATTTCTTAATACAGGTTGCTACCTGGACATTATAACCTTTTATATAATTGATATTATAAATACTAATTTTGCAACGATTTTCATATATTATATATATATATATATACTTATATATATATCACTATATATATATATATAGTTACATAACTTGGTGATGTTGATCTTTAAACGTTGCCTGTAACTACTCCACCTTTCTGTAGGAATACTAAAATTTTTTTAAACATAAAAGTATCAATAGGATGAGGTATGAACAGTGTGACTACTAATAGTTATAGAGTGATGGGATATTTATAAAACAGAGTATAAGTTGTATTCCGTATCAACCGACCAAAATAAGAGGCCTCAGCTCTACCCTCACTAGGATGGCCAAGCCTTTCATTTTTTTATTATAAAACTAAAACAGTCACAAATTTAAAGGTCACAGCTAATGTTTAATATACCATCTGTAAAGAGAATAAACGGAATACCATACATAGTAATAAGATGAACATTGTGTACTGCTAGGCAACTACTTAGAGAATGTGCATTCCGTATATATTACACTCAAATTTATACTGTAGTCATTTTATTTATTTTATCTATTTTATTTATAATCCAATTCAGTGTTAGTGTATATAATAATATTGTATTTTATATATTACTCTATCTAATTAAAATTCATGCTATCATACTTTAAAATTAGATGAATTATAGCGATACGATTTCAAATTAAAATTGCTTTCTCTAAAATAGAACGGTTTGCTACCAAATATATCATTAATAACTTTTTTATGTGATATTGAGTACTCTTTTTTTTATATATTTTTAGAAAACTTTTTAAAAAGGGCCGACAAATATGACTGGTGAGTACCTTTGCCGACATAAAACTGTCGCGTGTTCTCTTGCCCCAACACGCACTATCAAGTAATTTATGCACACTCAATGATAGCTCTTAAGCGCCCTACTCAGTCCAAACGTGACGTGTTGTCTCTTTGAAATATTTTATTACTGATATTAGAGAGTGTGTTGAGCAAGCCAGCGGACTGAGCAGCCATATACAGGGTTGTCGTAGCTGAGCATCTTATGCTTAACACATATAAAGATAGTAAAAATCCTAATGTGAATTCTAAATAGGGAGCCCGTGCTATATTCACATCATGCTGAAAAGACAGAGAATCAAACTAAATATTTACACAACTAAAGTCATTGCCATATTTGGTATTATCTCAAACAGTGGAGCATGTAAATAATAAGTACACAACACTATCCAAGTTTTATGACGGAGGTACAAATAGAAGCGTATCTCATTTTCGATATTACTCCGGCGCGAGTCTTACCAGAATGTGAACAACACCAATAGGTCAAGAGGCTCGGCTCAGTCGGCAAGGGGCTTAAAATCATTCCTTACCAAAAACAACATCGCAGACAAGACCAGCAAATTCCTATGATTCTCACTTACTCAACAGTTGGTAGTTGCAAAATTAACATCTATTATATAGGAAGCTTACACTGTTTGTCCGGAGGCATCCCTAGTCCCACTGAGTTCCTATGCAGAACGCGTTACGCTAGCACATAAGTCTCCACATATTGCTGTACTAGGGAAATTGCCACTATATGCCGACAATAATGTGACTGCTGTGTAGTAATCCCAACTAGTATACGAAAACACTAATTACCAAACTGAGTGAATGAATAAGCATATCAATATTTATCTCAGCTTTCGGACTAACCTCGAGAGTTGGATGAGATGATATTACTTATTAAGAGGCACAAGCGTAACATATGCTAGTAGCCTTACATGAGGCTCCGACTCGGCGGTTCAATTATAAAATAATGGAATACACTTGGATGCTACTATTTTCATATTTGTATTCCTCTGCCCACCAAGCTATTAGGTATAAACTTAAAGAGTATTCTCTTCTGTCAACTCATTGAGACGGCCTCTCGAACTCTCCCTTGGTTACATTCCTTTTAAACTACCCCATGTGATCAGTTTTTCTGATACCTAGAGCCTCATGCTACGTCTTCTTTATTATATTTTGAGACAATTTGGCTGTCAAAAGCACTTTTGGCAATTAATATAAACTGTTTTATACTTCTTTAATGCATATGCTGGAACACAAATATCATTTTCTCTAGCTATAGGAGGTCTGATTCTACACCCTTGAATGTATGTCTCCTCTTATTGTCAGCTTAGTTCTCGCTAGTGAATATGGACGTTCTGGCTCTCTTTCCTCCACAAGTAGTACGAACTTCCTTTCAAAGGTGAAGAAGATTCATATGGCAATTTCGGGCCCATGAAAACTTATTCCAAATCAAAGTTTCTTAAACTGAAATTAGGTTAACTTGGGATAAAATCAGTAATTACAAAAATAAAATGAAGAATTATTACATATACTTTTACTTTTTTATTCTTTTATTTATTTATTTTTCTTGCTCAATTTTGACTATCAGTTTTATAAAGCAAAGTGTGAGTTTACTGTTTAGGAGAATAGACCATACATTCCTGATGGCTCCACGTAATTTCTACTGCGTTTCTCGTAGCTTAAGTGAAGGCATATATATCTGCCTTCATAACTCAAAGTTGTTTCCTCTCTTCGCCATTCAGATCACTAAGGTATTTATCTGACTGTTGGTGCTGTCTAATTTCTTCAAAGTCCAAAATCTCGTTTGAAATGGGAGAATAATATTTTTGCATTTTTAAAATTTTGGTGATTTTATTTTGAAATTTCAAATTTTGGCGCTTCAGCGCGACTGTTGCCTTCATTTTCTGAACCGAGAGATCTAATCGGGCGCGTTTTGCATTCTTACCAAGTTAATAGCAGCCTACGTCATCAGTCGCTATACTAGCCCCAGCTGATGGCTCATTGGCCGTCTGTTAATCGGTGGGCGGAGTCACAGACTACAGTATTTGAACCTGGTGCATCTCGCTCTCCTACGGCATCCTCATCTGAGCAATAATTATTCATCATACAAGTAAATATTTAATAACCGCATCTTTGATTTTCGTGTAAAAACTCCATATACGTGATATATTAAAAAGTACTCAAATAGCGAGTTCCCTCAATCCCTGTAGCATTATAATGTTTGTAACAAATCATTAGCATTGATTTATTTTATACTCTACATAACGCACTAGAGAGCAGTACAGATACGCTACATGCTTTTCCCGCTATAAATGACCCAATTATTTCTTGAATATTTCCGTACCCAATAAAGCTTAGTTTTTACTGAAATATCTTTTTTCTGGTTTGTTATTAAAGATGCCGCACTGGGTGATAGAAAGAAGCACAAAGGAGTCCTAGCATGCATTGCTGCAGACTCAGTTACAAATTCACGTATTTAAAGCATTTGTTTAGACTTGAATAGATATCCATTTTTTGAGAGGTCGTATCTGACTGCTGGGAACCTTGAGCCGATGACTTTTTGTTTCTTCTGATTTTTTTTTGTTTTTATTATGATGGTTTACTCTCGTGGAATCGCGTATTACATGGTTTTTTATACACATCTAATATCAACATAAGACCTTCTTCTTAGTCCATCGTGTTTTCGAGACACGTCATTTTTTTCTTATCATCAAAATCTATTTCTGTAACCCTCTTAGGAATAATTTTTTATTTTACTCATTCTTCGCTTTTCAACGTTTAATTTATGTGAGTTGCTTTCATCATATAATAGTAAGGCGTCCTTACCGGATTCACGACGAGTATAAGTCAGATGCCATTAAATGTTTTATTGGGTATATTAGCTCTATTGCTTGGCATATATATATATAATGAATTATATATAATCTATATATATTAAATATATATATGATATATATATTAATAAATTTAATGTTTAGTCTCTCGTCGTTTCGATAAGAGAATCTTCTTCTTATTATGGTTACCGACCGTGAGAACTATCAATTATTTCTACTTTAACTTATTATCATAGACATATGGCTCGCTATATAATACCCATTTTACTATGTCTCCGGTACAAGACTCAATGAACCTCCCCTAATTATAACACACATTAAACCCTTGTCCGTATATTACCACTAAACTACCTCGTCATTTTTTCTGTCTATTTTAAATTGCAAATTAGTATTACAAATCAACTCTCTCTATCCAATCATGCCTCTCATTTCCATTTCAACATGTTGTTTCAAGCGTCATCCAGCCACGTGGTTCTGATAAATCTTTTGGTCCCGGATCAAAATATCGTCTTAATACACGTGTACACCGGGATAGAATGAAGTAATTATTGTAAAAATATTATAAAACATGAACTCGAATTTTTAAATCCCATCGGTAATTGTCTAAAGGAAAATGCCGATCATTTACTAATAGTAAAATAATGTTGATCGGCTTCTGCCAAAGGCAGGAGATAGTACGCGTTCGTGACGTCAAGTTTACTTAATACCTTTGTCCCATGAAGAACACTAAATATATCATTTATATTCGGCATAGCAAATACATCATTTTTCGCCACGGAATTAAGTTTTCTAAAATCACACACGATTCGTACCCCTCCCCCATTTTTTTCTAACACGCTGATGGGAAAACTCCATTGCGATGGTGCCCTCTTTAAAACTTTCGCTTTTACTAATTTAATAGCTCCCTCTTTGTTTGTTTTCGAAGTAATTTATGAGGAAATACGACGAGGTTTGAAGTTTATTGTAATCTCCCTTATATAGTTTTATGAAGAAAAAGAGAAGCTAATTCCTTCAAGATAGCAGTTGGAATGCTCGTCTCCTCTCCCCCACGTAAAGCACAAGTATCCCCCCCCCATTTCTATTCCCAAGTTTCGACTCAGCGCTCTCCTCTCCCCCAAATTCTTTGAACAGGTCGTCCCAAGCTCTAAGTTGCTTCTCACGCATATTAAAATTTTCCGAGCATATAATTACAAAATAAATGTTTAAATTAAAATACCAGCATTATTAACTATAGGTAACCTAAAAAGTTCATTAGAAGCTACAGAAGAAGAGAATTGAGATAGAGTATGAATAAAAGGCCTTATCTCTACAAATTGTTTATCACACAAATTTATACATTCCTTGCTCTGAGATCAGTAAACATATCTTTTTTATTATTTTAATATTAAAACGAAATTTTTTGATTTTTATTTTACCTAATATGCAAATTGGCAATTAAGTTGTTAAAAATTCTACATCATAAGTTTCTCTTTAAACCAAAATCAATTGTAACAATTTCCGTGGGAGTATACGTCAATTACGGTATCATTGACGTCTTTAATTTGACCAATAATCGCTATATTATTTTCTTCCTTCCACAGGGAGAAATTATATACTCACTACCACAATTTCTAAAGAAGTGAAGACTGCTTTGACTCTCTTTATCCATACATCAGTTATAAAGTGTACAATCTCTTACATTATTTTAATACAGACATTATTTATGGACCGGAACTTTCTCCTGTGGTGAGCAATCCGTCGGTAACCATATCTTGGCGCGGTACCAGTAGAGGCCAAACGATAGGGGTCATACGTATGTTACATCGATACTCTCATCAATATTCGGGATACTCAGAGCTTCATTGGAAGGAGGATGACCTCCTTGTACTGTATGAGCACTTCGCTCGATACTCTTAAATACTCAAAGCTACAGTATTATTATTTATTATATTTACTATTATTATTCATTATTATTATATTATTATTATTATTATTATATATAATTATTATCTATTATTATCATCATTATTATTTATTATAATTATTATTCCCATTTAACATCTATTAATACTATTATTATATTTATATTATAATTATTCAACCTACTATTAGACGCATGCAAATTATTTATACTTCAGCAAAATCCCCATAATTAAAAATACGATAATTTTCATCTTAAATATAATCTCCCCCCCCTAACTCCTGTTCGAAAGGGGATCTGATGCGTTTCCCTGCCTTCTTTGGGATGTGACCATGGGCTGGCTGACTTTCTCCATTTGGCGGAAATACCAAAGAATAACATAGGACAAAATTCCGAATGACAGGTGTAACTTCTATGTAAAAATCTGGAGTGTGGGTTTACATAACTCGCCTAACAACTCCGCATTTACAGTGTGCCTTGTTCGTTCTCTAGGAGCATTTTCTTTCTATTTTGAAATGACCGGTTGTTTCTTCTGCTTCGAGTCCGTTTAAGGCAGCAGCCTCCTCAGCTGTTCCTGCGACTTTGGGTGAGAGACTTGAGAGAAGCCCTTGGCATCTCTCGAAAGAACTCTGTTTACTTTAGCCCTCTTCTGAAACTGGGGAATTGTTGTTGTTTGTTGTTTGTTATTTGTTATCCTCATGTGATCCTCTCTCGTGTGTTGGGAACTGTTTCTCCTTGAAGATGATTTACGGCCCCCCAATATTTCTCTCCCCCTTCTCTCGTTGGGGGTTTCGTAGTCATTCCTATAAAAGTTCTTATATAAGTTATCTGCTACTTTGTAATTTTTTCAAGATTGCTATCGTCTGCCAGAGTCATTAAACTTTCTTGTATACGAGAGGGAAGCTCGTTAATAAACAATTCATGAACAAAAGGAGCACTGTTTTCCGCAAGCAGAAGAATCAAAATCCATATTCTTCCCATAAACATCACGGACTCTTGCCAAATAAACTGAAGGGAGTTCTTCTTTTTCTTCCTTTTTTGAAAATCTCACTGATTTGACTTCTCAAATTTGGGGCGTAAGCTTCCTCGATCGAGGCAATTAACTTTTGAAAGCAATCTCCCCCCAATGAAATTTGATGGTCGCTACGATATCATTGGGAAGGACGGAAGCCAATATTCTTACGCGTTCTTTTGGATCATTCACTCCATTAAGTTTGAAAACGGTAATCGTCGTGTGTAACCAAGTCATCATATTACGCAAATCTAACTTTGGAATGGCGCCAATAGGCAGACTGGTCTTTGGAGTCCCCCCAACGAGGGGGAAGACTGTGGGGTAACAGATCTTGCTGCCGTAGGCGGTATGAAGGTCCGTGACTTCCTTCCCTCATCCGGAGTTCGCATTTTTCTTCTTTCTTCGAATGGGGAGATTTGGAGGAAGAGGAAACGTTCGAAGTTTTCGCCGAAGCTTTTGAAGCAGTACTTGACTTTCCCCTAACCCTCCCGGTCTTAAATCGGGGGGATCTTTTTTTATGGCTGGGCATCTTAAAGTCCCTTCTGCCCGTCTCTTTACTTTTTTTTTCCGGTGATATTATTTGAAAATGGAGCTCTTTTTCACCAAAAGACTAGCGGACGTTTAAATAACGGGGTTCTTCACGCTAATCGTTATGTAATAAAGTTTATGAGAGCTATGTACCAACGCACTAAGACTTTATTTTGTTAACAACAAATTTTCACAGTATATGGGTCACTTCACTTAGCTCTATATTTGTTTATTGGCACTTTCACTTTCACACATCACCACCTTTTTTTTTTCTTGTTATGCACCCCCTAGATCAGCAAGGGGTTTTTTTTGTCACTGTACTGGGGTCCACCAAAACTATGAACAAAGGAATTGATCTCTATAATGATTAATTGGCCCTATTTAAGAGATCACTTTGATTTAGCAAATAATAAAATAGCTTTGGAATAACCGAAAAGCTTCTTTATTTATTCTTTAATTAATCCGTTCTAAGATTTTTACAAGACACAATTTAAAATATTTTACTATTGGTTCAAAAGGAAATATTTATTCTACAATATCAATTATGTATTTAAACTGGCGTCTAATTGATAACCTTACAGTTATTATCCGAAAGAGCGCAAGCTGCTGGCTCCCGGGTTCTAGTTTTTCTAACTGACCCTATCCCCTTGGCCCAGGCATTTCTACCGAGGCACCTCGGTCGGTGACCTTGATACTATACAAAATAAAAAAGAAACAATTCCTTCGGCTTTTACAACAGGATTTCTACAAGGTTGCCACTTTATATAACCTTTTTATAAAATTTTATACTATGCAACGATTTCGTACATATATATATATATATATATATATATATAATATAATATTTTTATATATTTTTATCATGTATTAATTGATATTATTTAAGAACATATATTGTTTCAGGTTTAAATGGATCGGAAATTAAACTTTCTGTGACAAATAAAAGATTAGAAAAATAAATTTTGACGAGTTGGTCAAGAGACATATCCATTCTACGCAGAAGGGTGCTGATGCAATACAGGGCAAGTAAAATTCCCGTGGAAGCGAGATGTCATCGTAAGTGCTAAACACAGTACATGTTTTTTATGTTCCGAAAAAGACAAAACTGATAAGAAGGCGAAGAATAGAAAGACAAAATCGCAGTAATACATTAATAAAAGAATAAAAAAGAAAAAGTTTCCGTTTAGCTGAAGGACCATTTTCCACCCCAACTGACTGCTTGTTTTGTAACCTAGAGTCCAATGTTTTGTGGGAAAATACAAATAAAAAACAATCAATTTTTTTTTTTTTTTTTCTTATTTTTTTTTTTTTTTTTTTTTTTTTTACAGATACCACCACCCACGGGCAGGGCCTTTCAAGAGGGCAGGAAATAAAATACCAGAAAGCCCAAGCCAAGCCTAACGCCAAATCTCTCAACCATACTATGATCTTGAAAGAAGCGGAATGAGACTCAGATGCATCCAGGAAAATGAGAGTAAGAATGAGTTTCCAAAGATCTTAGATAGAATACAAGATGAGAGCTATAGGACTATAGTTGGAAGGATCAGAGCGGCTGCCCTTTTTCGGGATTAGTTGGACATATGCGCGCTTTCCAGCCACTGAGTTATGGAATAAACAACAATCGACAAGTAATACAAGCATTCGAAAGAGAAGTTTTCGGTTTGCTGAAAGATCATTTTCTGCCCGAACTGACTGCTTGTTTTGTGGAACTAGAGTCGATTATTCTGGAAAATATAAACAGAAAACAGATAAATTTAAAGTACGAACAGTTGAATTTAGTAAAACTATCAAGAAATTCTGTGAGAAACGCTGAGATGAATGGTCTTTTGTGGTAAAAGGAAGCATTGAATATTATCTTTCAGATCTACATGCAGCGGATTGTGTCTACCACCGCACATGTTGTTCAAATTTTCGTAGTGGGAAAAATATTCCTCAAGAATATGCACAACAGTCCTCAAAGAGACAGAAACAAGGGCATCCAATCAATGAAGAACAAGAAGAAGCTTTCCTAAGGATGTGTACTTACTTAGAATGTAATGACGAGGAACAATTACTTGTTGCGGATCTTATTTTAAAAATGAAAGAGTATCTGCAAGCAAGTGATTGTAAAGCCTATGATCGAAGACACATGAAAAGAAAGCTTGTAGAACATTATGGTGCAAGTGTTATAATATCTGGTGAAAGTGGAAAAGCTGACATAAATCGGGGACATTGAATTCTTCTAATGATTTGAGAATTTAGATATTGTCGTAATCATAAAGCGGCGATTTGTACATCTTTTGCATTCATAATTTTGACAGACTTATGACTCCCAAGCAAGTTCAGGCAGAGGGTAATAATTGGTACGGATGTGTTCACACTAACTTTTATTGGTAAATGCTAATGACATCGTCCTGAAAACATATATAAAACAATACTATATATAAATTTACAATTCTAAAATCTAATATATAGCATAAAATAATAAACATATAAAAACACGATAAAATAATCATTTTACTCTTTACAAAAAATGCACTTGTTAGATATTTTCACATTATTCATTAATAGATTTAACTTGATATAAATGGTAAATACCTTGATTATAGCCTCTATTAGCCTTCGCTAAACTTGTTTGTCCTTTAATTATTTACTATTACATAATGTAGTTTTTTAACTTTGAATATTAAATTTCTCTCTTAAAACTACGTCTTCCTTCTATGAATATTTTGTTGCAAGTGGCTAGCGAAAGAGCGCTCCCTTTCACACATGCGCGTTTATTGCTTTCTAAATGCTGCAACGTTTTATGGCAAGAAATTCCCTTGTAAAACTTGCAATGATCAATATTTCAACACTGCTATTTCTTTGATTATTTAAATACTAAAATCATTTATTATATGTTAAATAAACATTAACATTCCCCTTGTTTGACACTTTATTAATTTTTATTAATTTATCTAAATTAAAGCAAAAAATTATAATGATTTGAATATTGAAATTTCTTTAACCTTTTACTGAAGCAATACTTTTTTATCTTATTTGGTTCTATTTTACTTTGCATTATTTAAAAACATTTAAATCCTATATACAACTTTCTCTGGGTTATAAAGAATTAAAATGTTATTTTATTCTTTTCTTGACCTTTTCCCGAAAAACAAAAAAATGTTCTGCAGGAATTCCTTATTCTTTTACTAAACTCAACTATATTGGAAAAGTCTGATCAATTTGTATGAATGTACTTTTTCTCCTTGTTCTTATTTGAACTTTGGTTCCACAAAGTTTTTTATACTTTCTTAAATATGTATTCTTTCTTCTGCTTGTTAATACGTTTTGTCTTTTTTATGTTTAAAAAACAACTTTAGGTGTCTACTTTGTTTTTTGTCTTATTTTCTTTGTTTGAGTTTTGAACTAAATCATATGGTTTTTTAAACCTTTATCTTTTATATCTTCAAACTCATTTTCATTTTTAGGAACTTTGAACTTTGGAAGAGACTTCATTACTTTAGTTTTAACTTTAGAAGCTTTTGTTTCTTGACAAGGCCTTTGCGGATTACTTTTAAAATTCGCTTTAGTTATGCTAAGATTACTCGTCATTGACAAAGTTTCATTTTTAGAAAGCTTCATTTCTATGGTTTTTTGACAAGGCCTTTGCAAATTACTTTTAAAATTCGCTTTAGATATGCTAAGGTTGCCCGTCATTGACTTAGTTTTAGAAGCATTTAAAACATCTCCCGTAGTAAATTTCTCAACAAGTGAATGCGGATTACTTTTAAAATCTGCTCTTTTGTACTTATTCTTCTCTATATTTTCTTTATTAGAATTCGTACTACTAAGTTTACTGATTGGAAATTTATTTGATAGTATGCCTATTGCCTCTACATCTTTCATTTTAACGACAGAAGTGGTTATATTTTCCACTTTTATGTCTATTTGTTTGCTACATACAGTTGCAGGAATTTCTTCTTTTACAACTGCTTTAACTGTTGATTGCATGTCAACATTATTTTTATCATTGCTTATTAATTCTCTACATTCTTTTTCATAAATGAATTGTTGTTTTTTTATCAACTAACTTTTTTGCTTCTCTTATTTCTATTAAAAGGCTGTCTAATACCCTTTGTACTTCCAACTCTACATATTTATTATTTACTCCTATTGTTTTCAAATTACAATAAACTGAGAAGTAATAAAAATAATTTTTAATCTTCTTTAGTCTTTTTTCGATTTTAAATATATCATTATTATTATTTATATTATTAAAGA
Source organism: Trachelipus rathkii (assembly GCA_015478945.1). Classification (NCBI taxonomy): domain Eukaryota; kingdom Metazoa; phylum Arthropoda; class Malacostraca; order Isopoda; family Trachelipodidae; genus Trachelipus; species Trachelipus rathkii. The sequence continues at coordinate 2,944 of JABUQX010137972.1, read as the reverse complement.
CATCAGATTTAATATCTCTTATAACTATTCTTATTTTTTCGATATATGAAGAGCTATGAATTTCATTAATTATACTATCCATTTTAGAACTATATTTGTTTATACAAATATATATATCTATATTATATATATATATTATATAATAATATATAATATATATATATATATATATATATATATATATATATATATATAGAAAAAATCTTTAATTTTTATTTAAGTTAACCATTTATATAAACATCTATGTAGTTTTCTTTCAAATAAAAAGAAAACCATTTTAGAGGTATACTCTTTTTAATTTTAAAATTTTAAAATTTAAACTTTCTATAGAATTTATAAAACTTTTATTATTTTTTTTTATTATTTTCATTTAAAACAATATCATCTTTTTATTTACTAAATATTTTTATAATACATAATACATCTATTCCTTTAAAAAACAATTGTTGGAGGCATTTGCAACATAGTGACATGTGGCACTCTCAAAATTTGCTTGTTCTCTGCTGCAAGCAAATAAAAAAATATTAAAGCAACTTAGTTACTATTAATCTTTGTCATTTTGATTTTGTAGCTCATTTAATAATTTTAACAACCTTTAAAAATATGTACTTTTACAAATTTTAAAAGATATTTTAATGTATATATAAATTATACTATCGTAATTGTTCATGTAGCGATATATGCCAACTCTCTAAATATGATTTGGATTCGTCGTCTTGTATAAACTCTTATTCGTCGTCTTGTAAACTCTTGTGCTTGCGAGCAAGCAAAAATTTGGCAACTATTACGTTGGGTTGCTTCTCTCATTTAAATCTATTTTGCCACCCTTAAAAATATTATTTATAAAACTTACCTATTTTTTTTATTCCACAACTGTAAGTAATAATTGATTATTCTCATAATTTAATTTATCCTTAAATTTTTTTTCATCATTCTCTAAATAAGTTTCTAAAATTTTGTGACGTCATTTGCGTCATTTGACGCGTATTGGCATTTGCATCTTCAATGGCACTATTCTAACTCATTTTACCTTAATTTTTATTTAACTTTATTTATTGCTTATTGCATATATTGTATTCACTTTATTTCAATAAACATTTATATTTATAATTAAACACTTTAATTTTTTATTTTACTTAGAAAGAAATATATGTGTGGCAACTATTATTATATTGCAAATATACTTTTCACCTTTAATTTTAAAAAAGAGACACTTGGAAATTTAGCAGCGCTCGATGGCACTGCAAAGATTTTTCTTTATTTATTATTTTATTTAACTTTTTAAAGAACTTTAACTTTTAATTAACTTTTAAATAACTTTCACTTTTAAAACTTTACTATTTTAACATATATTTTAAAATGCACTGCAAATCCTTCTTTTTTTTTCTTATTTCTTTAATGCTTGCTTCAATCAGCAAAATAGAGGGGAGGGAGGAGACTGTCCGAATGTAACAGCTCGTATCCTTTTGCACATCTCGTTTTCTTCTTACGGCTCCAATGCGGCAGACATTTTGGCTTTGCAGACAACTTTTCTTGAATTTCTTAAATGACTTGCAGGATTTTCCTTACTTTATAATTCGTTCCAAATTATTCCTTTTAATCAAGGACTATGTTAAAATTCTTCAAATCGGGGACATTGAATTCTTCTAATGATTTGAGAATTTAGATATTGTCTATCATAAAGCGGAATTTGTACTCTTTTGCATTCTATAATTCTACAGGAGACTTCCAAAGCAAGTTCTGCACGGAGGGTAATAATTGGTACGGATGTGTTCACAAAAACTTTATTGGTAAATGCTAATGACATCGTCCTGAAAACATATATAAAACAATACTATATTTACAATTCTAAAATCTAATAAATAGCATAAAATAATAAACATATAAAAACACAATAAAATAATCATTTTACTCTTTACAAAAAATGCACTTGTTAGATATTTTCACATTATTCATTAATAGATTTAACTTGATATAAATGGTAAATACCTTGATTATAGCCTCTATTAGCCTTCGCTAAACTTGTTTGTCCTTTATTTATTTACTATTACATAATGTAGTTTATTAACTTTGAATATTATTTTTCTCTCTTAAAACTACGACTTCCTTCTATGAATATTTTGTTGCAAGTGGCTAGCGAAAGAGCGCTCCCTTTCACACATGCGCGTTTATTGCTTTCTAAATGCTGCAACGTTTTATGGCAAGAAATTCCCTTGTAATACTTGCAATGATCAATATTTCAACACTGCTATTTCTTTGATTATGTACAGAGATCCTAGAAAATCATCTAATCTGGCCTCACAAATGGCTAATAAAATACAACTTCTGTATCTTTTACCCATGACTCTAATTAACCTTGATTAGTACCGGATAGTAGCTGTGGTTGATCTTCCGAAATTCTTATAGATATAGGCGCTAACTATGCAAAGTCCACACAGCGACGTAAGTGTGCTCTGAAGTGTGTGGTATGACACTCTAGCAAAGATGCACGCATAACTCAGATCCACCTGGTTAGCTCGACCGAAACCTATCCGTAGCACAATAAAGTCTAGAGTCAATGGTAGTAGATGTAAACAGTCCGTTATTGGACAAGGCAGATAAAATTTATAAATCCAATGATAGCAACTAGAATTTTCGTCACTGTTCACTTATAATAAGGTAAGTTAGACTACTCTAAAACTGTGGCCTCCTGCATCTTAAGGTTGTTCTGTACAAAAATGTTTCGTGGGAAAATGATGTTTCGACCAAAAGTTGGTGCTATTGGCCAGAGTATAATGCAAGCTGTACTTCCAAGAGCTTTGATAAGTCCATTGCATATAGGTGTAGCTATTCAAATGCATCACAACTTCAGGTCACGTTATAATATCGATGTCCTCCATCATCTGGGTTTCTGCTCTTCCTACACAGAAGTTATTAAATTCGAAAGGAATGCTGCAATAGCAAG